>JAVQJD010008623.1:0-42599 GCA_036023655.1 Nannoperca australis | reverse complement strand
CAGTTCTCTCATCTTACTCTGTTAGATTTTATAAAATTTCTGCACATCTTTATTCTTTATTTGTATATTTATTGTATCTTTATTTGCAAGTCAAGGGACTTGCTTTTTATTTGCTTTATTGTGTTTTTTCTTTTTTGCCTTGTACTTGTATTACCCTGTAGAGCAGTGTATGTATACATGTGTAATCCTGTGGAAGATGAGCTGCTGCTCTGGTTGTAGCTGATCCAGGTGTACTAACCACAGTTGCTGCTGTAGTGCTGACGTGTAGCTACACTTCAGAGGAGGTTCACGTGAAGCTGCAGTCCGTCAGTTGGAGCTGCTACTACAGAATATAAATGAAGCTTTAGAGAGGAGATACTAAAACATCGTCTTCTTCAGGACTTGACGTCGTTAATTAAACTTCAACTTTTAATAAATGAAAGTATGTGAGGTCACACCAACTGCAGTTCAGTTCGCGCAGGTTTCTATGCATCAGTTAAACCGAAGTCAAGCAGGTTGTCTCGGAGCAGCCAGCTAACAGAGAGGAGTCCGTCTACAGTGAAGTCTGTCCTGAAGGAATACTTAGAATTCACTCAGCATGTGACTCTAACGTGCGCTGTTCTTCCTGCCGGGTCACGCTGACCCCCCTCCGCCTGATTCACTCAGCCTCTTACCCACTTCACAACAGGTGTGAAAAAGCAGCACAAGACGCCGCTGCGATCGCACAGACCTGTGGTCAGGTCACCCTGACTCTGAATCAGCAGTCTGCTTCTTGCTGCCACATCCTGGGAATGTGTCGCCTCGTCTACACGAACAAAACATTCTCTTCAAACGCTCGTTGGACATTTACAGATTCCTGCTTTTGTGTTTTTCATCCCTCCTTTACTTTTTAAATCAAATTGTTGTTTGGCCACTTTGAATCAAATGTGATCAGAAACACAGGTCATCTGAGATCTGCAGAGTTCAAACTGAGTTTATTCAGTTTATGGATTCCATCTTAAAATGAGGTGAGAGATGTTGAACCATGTGGTCGTGTTGCTGCAGGTCCTCCATGCTGCCCTCGTGGGGACAAAGAGTGTGAGGAGAAAGATGTGGGGTGAAATATAAAGCTGAGTGAAGATGAGGGTGAAGAAACACTTAACGGGGGGAGAAGGTCCGACAGAAAACAGTGTGATCGGTCCGAGACATCAGGATGAAGCGAGTCCTCTGTGACGGCCGACGGGCTCCATCGAGCGCTTGATAGGAACAAATTAGACCCCAGCACCCTTCAAAGCCGCTCTTATTAGCTGCTTGGTGTCTTTATGTTGTGCAGCAGCAGCTACAGCGAGACGGGTCTGCAGGCAAATCTGCTCTCATGGTAATTATTGTGTTAGATAACGAGGGGACATCAAACGGGCCGGCGTCTTTTATTTCAGCGTTTGACAAAGTCTACAGTAAATGTTCAGATTGGGATGTTAGTGGTTGCAGCTGTCAGGGGGGGGTGACATGTGCCCGAGGTTAGATGACAGTACTGATGGTGACCCGTCATTAGTTGACCCTGCAGGGGGCATCATAAATCTCCTGCGTCCTCTGACCCCGACCCAGCGTCCACTCAACCTGTCCTTGAGTCAGACCTCCACCCGGGACACCTCCATCTATATTCCACCTGCTCAGGTCAACCTGCAGCGGCTCGTCTCGCAGAAAGACAGGGAAAGAACCCTCATGTGGTAAATGAGGCCTGAGGAGGTAGAGGAGCGATCAGCAGGCAGGATGAAGATAAGAGGTCTCTGAACATCAGAGCAGCAGCACGAACACAAACACTGACAGTTCACAGGCAGATCTCTGCCCTCTGGAGCCTCTGGAGTCGGACGCTTTCACCTCTTTAGCTTTTAGATTCCACGTTACTAAATGTTTACATGTCAGCTTTGGTCTTTTATCAGCTTTATGATCTGACAACTCTTTCTTCTCTTTGACGTTCACAAAAACACAAACAGATCAAAAGTGCATGCACGTGTGCACAATGACTGTCAGAACAATATCCAACAATAATTCTCTATAAACTACAAAAAGACTCAGTAAAAGTTAGTCCCCCATTGGCCGCAGTGCCACTGCTGGAGTGCCTTGCTCAAGATCTCCTCTGATTCATTCAGATCAAACCTCTCGGAGCTCATTTGAACTGTTGTTTGGGTCTCATTCAAGAATCCAGCATGTTGTTAACGAGTAACTTCTTCTCTTGGCAGGAAGCAGCTGATCGGATTTAAAAAGGTGTCACTAACAGATGTTCTGGCAGCCTGACGTGTCGAGGGGCTCTGTTTGGGGAAGCCGACTTGAACCGCTGCCGGAGTTTGTCGGGTGTGTGTGGATCCTGGATCTTTGGGTCCAGATCAGTGACGAGCCGCAGGACGAGAGCGAAGGACTGGACATCCAGTGAAATGTAAATGATATCATCACAACTGTGAAAACAATATGCAAAGTGAGGCGACGATGAACGAACTGCACATTAGAAGGAGGGAGAGTAAGTGGAGTAGGTTTTATTTCTAATCACAGCTTCCTGATGTTGTTCTGAGCTGATGGAAGCAGACAGTGAGAATAATGGGAGGTTAGAAACTGACAGCAGATCAGCTTCTGATCATCTGTTCCATCTTTATTGTGTGAGGTTTCCATGGTGATCGACTCACAAACACGAGTCACGCTGACTAACCTCGACAAACACACACCTCTTCCTCAGTGCAAGTCTGCACGCCGTCTGCACGCTGCCGTCTGCACGCTGCCGTCTGCACGCTGCCGTCTGCACGCTGCCGTCTGCACGCTGCCGTCTGCACGCTATCGTCTGCACGCTATCGTCTGCACGCTATCGTCTGCACGCTGCCGTCTGCACGCTGCCGTCTGCACACTATCGTCTGCACGCTATCGTCTGCACGCTATCGTCTGCACGCTGCCGTCTGCACGCTGCCGCCTGCACGCTATCGTCTGCACGCTATCGTCTGCACGCTATCGTCTGCACACTATCGTCTGCACGCTATCGTCTGCACGCTATCATCTGCACGCTATCGTCTGCACGCTGCCGTCTGCACGCTGCCGTCTGCACACAATCGTCTGCACGCTGCCGTCTGCACACAATCGTCTGCACGCTGCCGTCTGCACGCTGCCGTCCGCACACTATCGTCTGCACACTATCATCTGCACGCTGCCGTCTGCACGCTGCTGTCTGCACACTATCGTCTGCACGCTGCCGTCTGCACGCTGCCGTCTGCACACTATCGTCTGCACACTATCGTCTGCACGCTGCCGTCTGCAATATTCACGATATTCTCCTTTTAAAGTGAACAGAAAACAGAGAGTGTATATATTGATCAGACGGCAGTGATCAGAGGATCAATGTCCCTCAGTACATTTACTCAGGTACAAATCTACGATCTACGTTTCCCCGACAGCTTTAGTGACGCTGCAGATTTACAGTTCAGCTGAATCGATCCGGCTGTTTGAGGGGAAATTAACTGGCAACTTCTCTGATAATCACTGAAGTCATTTGTCAACATTTCATGGTTCCTGCTTCATAAATAAAAAAATACTTTTACTGAAGTGACATTTTCTGCACAACAGACCAGAGAAGAAGAAAGTGGAAAACACGGCAACCAGAGAGACAAACAGACGGTGACATGAACACAACAACAACCTCCGGATCATTTAAATCAGCAGTAACTCTATAAAGAAGCTAACGCTACGTTCACAAGCAGCAAACAACTCAGTCCAGATCACTTCCTGCTTTTACACTCTCTCTGATGTCATCGGTGATGTCATGGGATAAACCAAGAGTGGTAGGTTTATCCACCCCGGAGGACTGGTTCTGCCCATGCTGATTGTTCAGGTGGGTGGAAAGCCGACTTAAAGGGTTGTTCTTTGTGTGCAGAGAGGGCAGGATGTGTTGGTGGAGTCATGTTTTCTGACAAAGGCTTCCCCCCCACCTCCCAGTAAAGAGTCCTGCACCTCCACCTCCACCTCCACACTCCACGACCGGAGGAGTGTGAACTTACCTGATTGGTGGAAACACCTCCAGAACCAGGTTTTGAGTCTGACTCTTCTGATTAATGTGTCTTTTTTTTTATCTCATGGGTTTCTCACGTTCGCTGTTCTGTAGTGTTTGCTTGGATTTGGCATTTTCTGGTTAATTCAGCGTGTCTTTGTTTGCATCCCAACACACACACACACACACACACACACACACACACGTATTCACGTACACGTATTTCTAATGAGTACTGGAAAGTAACTACGTGCATTTACTCGGGTACAAATTCAAGTTCTTTTGCTTTCTGTAGTGTTGCTTCTTCCTCAGCTGATCAGATCAATAGAAAATCTAATAAACAAATGAAAATCATTCTGTACTTTGTGACGCTACTACTTGAGCAGAAGATCTGTGCACTTTTTCTGTTGACTTGTTGCTCACTGTTGTGTACGTGCATCCCGTGTGCAGGTGACTATGAACTGGCTGTAATGCTGATCATGATGCCGGCAGAACCGAGTGCAGAGCTTATGTGAAGCCTCGGGGACGTGTACAACATGATCTTTGCTTTAAAAGCAGAATAATGGCTACAGAATGAACCTGCAGGTAATTATTGTTTTCAGAAGCCCGGGGTCTCGAGCTTTCTTCCACACGGCCGAGCGCTGACAGTAACACGAGCAGAGGAATAAAAGCTCTACTCCCAACTATCATTTGTACACTCGGCACCTGACAGAGGACACTTCGCCTGAACAACCTGAAGCCGCTGTGTGTTTGGGTAAATTGAGATCTGATTGAGTGAGTACTCGTGGAGGTCAAATGCTGGTCAACATCTCTCCGTCTGCATGCCACTCGCCACAAAATGTGTTTATGCGTCACGTTCAGGACCACAGATATCACCTGAAAATATAGCACTATCTATCTGAAAGTGTTTTTAACTGGTGCATTAGAAAGTGTTGCACACTGCAAACTCTTTATGTCTCAACTCTGGGTGTTTAAATGCTCTCAGCTCCGCACACACACACACACACACACACACTTTGTGCTGATGTGTAACTTAACGTGTGTGATGATATGAAGATATGTTTCCTTCTCGGTGCAGGAGGTGGAAACACCTTCTGTTACTTCTCTACATTTAAAGAACGGCTTTTTCTGACTTTTGTTTTAGGACATTATTTCTTCTGAGGCTTCTTTGGGCCTTTTGCTGCTTGTGAACTTGTGTTTGGTTCAAGTTGGTTGTGTTGCACCCCCCCCCCCATGTAATTTAAACTCTGAGACTTTCTTTTCTTCTGACTTTATTAAAACACAATATGTAGTATTGATGCAGTAACTCACACACACTTCTGATGAAGGTGAGCAAATACTGAAATGAGTCTGAAGCATTTGTTTTAGGGTGGGGCGGGGGGGGGGGGGGGGGGGGGGTTGGGGGGGTGTTGGAGTTGCGGGGGCGGACGTCTGCGGGGGGTGAGGGGGTGCGGGGGGGGGTGTGGGGGGGGGGGGGGGGGGGGGGGGGGGGCGTGCGGGCGTGACACAGATAGACTTGACTTGTGTGTCTGAGCAGCAGCCTCTGACTCAGTGTTGAATGGGTCCTGGAGTCACATGGCTACTTGTCAGCAGGCTGGAGGAGGAAACATAATCCTGAAGAGGAAGGCTGCTGCTATCAGTCCGTGCACATTGGTCTGAGAGAGCACTCGGCTCGACGAGAGGCTCGAACTGTACATGATCAGCCGAGGCTCGCGCTCCACATCTCTAACTCTCCTTCATTTTGTCTCCCAACCTCTCTTTCGTCCCTCTGTTTGTTTTTGTCCTGCACTCTGACCAGCCCCGGGTCTCTCTTCACGGCAGAGTTCAGAATTGCACTACAATGTCTGCGGTGGCTTCTCTGCTGTAAGCACACAAAGGTATGGTACAATCATGGGTTTCTTTTTGTATTTGTTCACTAGTTGTCCTGTCGTAATGTCACTTTGTACCGCTTGTTGTCTTTCTATTTAATTCATTCTCTGTTTAATTAATTGTTTATATAGGTTAGTCCTCAATTAGGTGACCAGGGCTGTTATTTGTGAGAGCTATTATGGTCATGTCTAATCAAACTTAACAAGATTCTTCCTGTTAGTGTCATACTTTATTAATATGCTGTTCACTTGAAGAGAGAGCACAGCTGACTCAGGTTTGAGCCACGATGATCTGCAACCATAGCATAAACAACTGTAAACAAATCCTGCTTAGTTCCACAGGTTACACAGCAGAACAAAGGCCCCACCTGCAAGCCTCTTTCAGCCCACTTGAGTTTTAGTATCACAGGCATTCTTTTCCACTGTTATAAATCCTAAATTAAAGCCTTTAAAGGGCACGTTTTGGTAAGAGATGGCTCTCTAAATGCTGTGGTCAAATCAGAATTGATCATTCACATCTACAAAAAACGTTTTTCTAGAGTTTGTCTTTTTGTTCTCTCTCTGTTCGACCCGTTTTTGTTTTTCTACGTCAGATCTTGCATGTCTCTTAAACGGGCGATAATATTGTTCAGTCTGTAAACTTATGTCACGGTATGTTATTAAGCTAGATAAAACACAACTTATCTTCACGGCACTTGGAGTTGTTTCATTGAACATGCATCGGCTGCCAAGCAGAAACAAGTGAATGACACACATTGTCTTGTTTTTTGTAGTTCACTAATGAAACCTTAAACCACTTCTTTCCTCCCTGTCATTGTACTGCAAGTACAGGCCTGTGTGTTGGTTGAGGTTTGGACATTGTGATCAAGCTTCTATTTCTGAACAGGCATTTTTATTGGCAGTCTGTGCATTTTATTGAACTGTTCTCTAATTATGCCCTTTTTGATAGAGTTTGTATGATGAGCACGCAGTCTGCGGTCGACTCTCATGTGCCAAGCTAGCGGACTGAAGCCGGGCCCGGCCGGGTCGTCCTGGCAGCTCACTGGGTTAAGACGCTTGTGGGCTTGTGTCTAGCTAGAGTTCATTGTCTGACTGTCTCGCTCCTTTCCCTTAATGTCATTATGAGTAGGCATAGCAAAGAGCTTTTAACCTTTTTTAACCTGTCTGTTGTGCCAAAAGTCACGAGATTACAGTGAAAGATTAACAAAATTAGCAAGAAAAACAGACCTTGGTTTACGGTGAAAAACTCTTACAGGTGCTTCTCATACATTTTTGAGATGGTCAGTTGGCATATTGTGCTGACTCATCACTTCTCTAGGCTCCTAATATAGAGCTCTCCCAGATTTCTTATCATCATTCTCTTCTTTTGGAAAAAGCCCTGCAGTGTATCAAAAAAAAATACCTTAAACATTCCTAACAAATTGAGGGAAATGCTCTTTTCAGGAGAATTAAAAAATAAAATAAAATACTGGAAATGTACAACATACCGAAGGGACTTTGTCAGGTATGCTGGTACTCTGCGGGAGAGATGAGTCACCACCGCAGATCTTAGTAAGGACATAAAAATGCCAAAAATCCTGCTCTTGAGTTATTGGCTTCCTCTAAAGGTATCATTGCAGTGTTACTTCAGAAACTGTAAATTTCTCAAGTTTCTCACTATTAGCTGTCAAGTTAATCAAACAGGAAATCTGTGATGATTTTTGACCTGTAAACAAAAGTGCTTTTGCTTTGTCTCTTGAAGTCATCCTTTAAGAAGTTGAGTGTATTCGGCTGATATTTTTTCATACTTTTATAACAAACATTTGTGAGATCTAAGGTTCATATTCTAGATACATTTGTAAGTTAAACAGAATGGGCGCTGTAGTTGGTTTTTACTCTCTGTAGGTGAAAGGTAGCATCTTCCAACACGTGACCCTGATTGTATACTCTGCTCTTTGTGTCTTCAACTGGGACAGATGAAAATGACAGCGACAGCTTGTTATGCTGTGACTAGTTGAGTTAACCTATAATGTCACATTTAGTATTAACCCAGATTAGCTTTAGAATAGAGGTCCAGTCTATTAACTCTCTCCAAGGTCTAACATGGACACTAGAAAGAATCCCTGAGTTCCCTGTTTATATTTTCTATAAATTTACAGCTCCTCCCGACAGACATCAGTATGTAGCAGTTGCCTTCTTCCTGTTTTCATGCTTACTTCCTCTCAGAAGGATAGTTTTCCCAAAGCATCACGTGCACACATTTGAGGCTGTGACTAAGTTTTGCATGGAAAAGCTTTTTAAATGCAAAAAATTCCACACTCGTCTTCTTTTAGGAACAGTTTGCGAGGTACTGGGCTTCTGGATGACTCTGCGAAGACGTGATGAACATGGGGAGAAGCATCTTGTCCTCACTTGCTCTTGCATTGTCAGCATTCTTCCTTGTCCTTTTGGTGATTTCAGATATTACATAAGGGACAAGCAGTTCCTTTTTATTCATTCCTCTGACTGATTGTAGCTGATTGCAAACAAACCCCCCCCCCACTCAGATCACTCAGGACCGTGCTTCTTTACCAAGACAATTACAGTTGGTATTGCAGTTTTCTTCTAAACATTATCATGTTATTATTGGTATTATTACAGTCATGCACCGAGGTAGATAAGCTGGTTCCCATGCCTTTTGGTCAGGATCCCAGGGTTCTGTAACTTTATCCCTGTGTAGCCAGCCCTGCCTCTTCCACAGTGGTGGGGTCTAGGTTTACTGAGAAAGTAATCTTCAAATACACCTAGGCAAACTCCAATACACTCCTTTATCACCGTTACTGCACAAATTGCAAAGCCTCAGGCGCAGTAATTGGCAAAGCAAACAAGAAGCGTTGCCAGAACATTGTGTAGTCTGCTCAGTGTCTCGGTTTCAGCTCTCTTTGGCAGGTGATGTCTTTATTTAGTCCGCATTCAAATACAGGTTCAGGCTGTCCAGCCTCTGCATTGCATTTAATCTCTTGTCATTGATTGTGCTTTAATGAAACGTACAGCAACTACAGTACAGAAATCCTTCGCTGTCAACAAGGTCACTGATATGATTGTGCCCAGGCATCAGGGAGGCTTCTTGTTTCTTTGATTGCTGCTGTCAGTAAGCCAGACCGACTCTGGCAGAACAAGATTTCGAGCTGTGACTCTGAAAAGTGAACTAAAAGAGGCTTCAGACTGGAGGAAACCCACTGTTCTGTTAACGACGCTGCAAGTGAGAGGATTTCAGGGTCAACAATCAAAGGGTTTTGTTGTTTGATTCAATTAATTTAAATATATCATGTTTAGCAATACATTCTCATTGTCATTTGGACTAATGGACCAATTTATACCCTCTTGTATTTCATTTTGATCTCTGCTGTCTAACAATGAAGCTTGATTACATCAAGAACTATGGCTGCAAGTTACCAATTTCTTGATTGATCCATTTTTCGTTCAGCCTATAAAATAGTAACGCCCTAAGGTGACATGTTGGCTGACCAACAGTCAAATATTCAGTTTACAGTCACGGAGAACAAAGAAAACCAGCATATATCCACATTTGAGAAGCCAGAACCAGTGAATCTTTGGAAAGAAAATGACTGAAACGATTCATTTCGATCATGAAAATAGTTGCTGATTAATTTTCTGTTGATTGATTCATTGTTTCTGCTTGATCAAGATCCATAACTCCACATAAATGACACTTCTCCCAGACAGCATATTACTTCTGTACTTTATTACCCTCTTGCAGTACATCTTCGTTAACTTCGTGTACGCTCTCTGCAAAGCTCTACTGCTTTTTCTATTGAATTTTTTTGGATTCCTGTGGTTGTATGTCGTACAACGGAGACTCCAGAGTGACGGAGGTGGAGGTTAGCTGAGGCACGTGCCGCTGCTTATCAAAGGGTCCTCCGCACAGTAGCAGTGTGTTATCTGGCTCTTATCTGACTCTAATGTTTAATGACCTTGAATGACAGAGAGGAAGTGCTGCACAGCTTGATATCAAGAATTGTAGAAATAAAAAGAGTAGTAGTGTCATTGTTTGTAAAAGCATGTTGGTACATAATTCGGATTCTGCCATTGTTGCCATTATAACTCAACTATAACGTAATGTTTCCACTTCATCATAAAAATTACATTCACTTCAGGCCATTTGTGTTTCTAAAGTGAGTCTGGGGCCTCAAAGGTGCTTGAGGGGCTTCCAGGAAATCCTGAAACAGTTGATTACTCCTTTGTTAGGACATTGAAGCACATTACTTAGTATTTTGTTGGCTTTGCATCTCAGCACACTGGATTTGAAATGCAAAAAAGTCAGAACTTTGAGGTTAAAGTTCTGACTCTTGGCCTTTTTTGGGTGTTTAAACCGTCTAGCAATCATTGCACTTTTCAGCCACGCTAGCAGCACGGCTCCAGGAAGAGCGATGTTCGTTGGTCGGATCCAGACATATGTTCTCTCTCAAAAACTATACGATGGAGTGCCTTTTCTCCAGAAATTCATGTTAAAAACCTTTGACTCTTCTTGAACTGCCCCCATCTCTCTCTCTCTCTCTCTCTCTCTCTCTCTCACTGCTAATCCAGTATGGATGTAAAATCAGCACTTCAACTTCATATTCATTGTTTCATTTCAGGTCTAATGTTCTGTAGTAAAGCCCAAGCAATAAAAATACACACCACTGTCATTTTACTTTCTGACTGCACTTCATATTCAAGGATTACTGGCCCACAGCTACGGTATTTCACTGCCCTCTTTGCCTCATGTTATAAATCCTCAGCTTCATGTGGACTTAATGGACTCTGTGGACTCATGGATTTGTATTTGTCTCCAGGTTATGCTGCCCAAAAGCTGTCTGAGTCCCAGTGAGAAAGAGAAGGGCTAAAGCCACACCGATCCAGACCAGCTTTCCACAGCCTCTCCTTCAGCGACTCCACTGTGGAGCCATGAGCAACCCCAGCGCTCCCAACCAGATCACAGATGCCGTGGCATCGGTTATTCACAGTGTAAGTCCACACGGCCGCATACAGAAAAGCCTCAGTCTGCCCTGTCAGCTCAGGCTCCCGCGTCACCTGTCACATGATGAAACGACCCTGTTAACAAACCAAGTTAAATGTTTTTCAGGAGGAGATTCCGTTCACAATAAGCAGTTCATGGTCTTTTTCATGCACGAGACTGTAGCTTTACAGCTCCAAACTTTCTACTTCTATTAATATTCTCCCTGTGCTGATTTATGCTGCGTCAGCTCCCGAGGTCCTCTCTGGCACCAGAGTGTGTGTTTTGGACGGTGCTGTTCCCTCCAGAGCTGTGTGTGTACAAATCTAGTCACATCCGAGAGCCAGTACCCTGGCAACATACAGTACTTCTGACTGCAAAAATAAAAATGTTCAGAATAGTTCAAAAACACTTCAGATCCGAGAGCTGAGAGCGCTCCTCCTGTTGAATTTCCCTTTTCATTAGAGCACTGAAGAATGTCAACGGTTCCACCACTGAAACAGTTTCCTTCCCCTTTTCTTTAAGTCGCTGGGTTGCCAGTGTTGGAAACACTAAAATAATACTGGGACGTAATGAAAAACATAATTACATGGCTGCCGGTGGGCTTGATGTGATAAACATGCTGCCAGGGGGCAGCTGGTCAGCAGCCAAAGAAAACCGCATTCCTCCACTCAATAGGTTTTCAACAAGTTCATCTTCAGATGATTAAGATGCCACGGCAGACAATATCACAAGCTTAAAGGAAACATCCAGCCCATGAATAGCCTCATATTCTTAGATCTCATCAGTTTGTGATACTTAGTGAATTCCAGGAATTATTGTGTTCGATCACATTCCAGGAATTATAAGTATTGCATCGTTTTTTTACTGATTTACCCACCTTTCTCAACCTTTCTCCGGCTCTTTTACTTGAGTTAAGGATTACTACATTTCCCAGAATGGCTTTCAACACCTCACATTGAAGAGAGTTCACTGTGCTGTGGGTTGAACGTGTACGTGTGTGGAAATAGGGATTTTACAGAGTAGTGGTAGCAAAAAAGAACACAATTTCCATTCGAGCCATAGACTTCTGAGGAGGTTTACCTTTTAATTGTACTTTTGAGAGATGCTTTCTCAATGAAATTTGTTCAAACAGTCCTTTACACGTCCTCATGGTGTTCGTTTGGCAGCACTAGATCTTCACTGCAACACAGCAAGAGGAAAAACGCTTTGCCTTAGCTTTGCATTTTTGTGCTCAGCTGCTTCCTTTTTCAGTGTTACAACACTGTGATCTACTCTGACAACCCCTGCGTCTACCTGCATGCAGCCTGGAAGGGGGTTCCTTGCTGGACTTAAACAACATAAGTGCTGTCCAAGTTTGAAATCCAACCCCACCAGTCCAGCCATACAATGCAGAGTATTCAGGAGGTGGAAGTGGATATAGGACTCTTAACTACTGATACATGAAAGATGTGCCGGGAAACAGAGAGGCCATGGATTTAACTGCTTCTCGTATGTTCTGGTTTTGGATAAATTATTTTCTTAGTCTTATTTTCTCAAGTTTTCATCTTATTAAAATAATCGGGAACAAGTGATTTAGCTTTGGTTTCCAATATTAACAAACAGCACAAGAGGGAACACCCTTCACCCTCCCACCTACCCACACACCTTATAGGGAAAATAATAAAAACAACATTAAAAAAAATGAATTTATCTGATTTAATACTTTTTTAAATCGGAAGAAATACTGTCTGTGAATACTTTCATACTGCACACACATCAAAACTCACAGAAATGTTCATATCGCTCCAATATTTGGTCTCTGAACATGCTCTTAAATTGAATAATGTGGTTATGTGAATGTGGTGCGTGCAAACTTTGCTTCTGTGATTGTCATCACCTGATCTTAACACAAACAACTTGTGTACATTTTCAGGCAGTTGTCTGTTTTTGCCTCTAAACATCACTCACAATGTTTTGAATTGAACTAAATCCTGCAGTTTAATTATCCGTGACTTGATAAACGATCTGTTATGTTCACTTGAATCCACCAGATTTCTCTTTTTTGTAGTATATATAATGGATTCACATTAGTTTTATATTCGTTGTACAACATTTGAAGTGCCTTATCATTCAATATATACTTTGCTTTGTCAATACTTTACAACACTTTTGTCTTTATATAAACAATGGGAGGTCTATAATTACATCATTTAGGATAAGCTTTAGTTGTATTCATTGTACAAACATTGTCTTTAACCAAGATAAAAATGGTGTTCGCTCATTGGCCCATCCTATTGCAGAATATGATGCAAAGAAGCCATTTTTATCTTTGGCCATCTTGAACTGAAATGTTCTTGCCGAAGGTGTTGATTAACATCCTTAAAGAAATTCTGTCAAGCCTGTTCAGCATGTCTTTGTTGCCATGTATAGCAACAAAGAGTGTCAACTGCCATAAAATCCAGAATAAGACTTTCCAGCAGGTAGCGACTGGTGATGAGGAAGCCCACTAAAGATAAAAATGTTTGCTGTGTGACTGTGCCTTAGCAATTATTGGTTGTTCTCTTGGCTCCAACTCCAAGTTAATTATTATCTCCTTAACAATGTGTGGTTGTGTGGTCAGGGAGAGTTCAGATAATCCTGTTTGGATTTTTAAGGGCTAACATTGTGAAACTGAGTAATGTCTTCCTCCCTACCCCGTAGACCTGCCCTGGTCATGTGACAAGGGCTAGCTAAAATGGGAAACAGGTTGTTTTTTTATAAAAAGTGGCCGGCGCCTCTGACTTTTGACATTGGAAAAGCAAATACAGCTATCTGTCTGTATTTTATGCTGCGGCATCACACCTGTATGTAATTTGATGGAGTATCTGTTTGCATTTAAGGTGAGTTTTCTTAGTTTGAGCACTGAGGACTTAACGTGACACGTGGCTCCAAAGCATGGTTTGCTCTCTACTTCTGTGTGTCATAGTTTGTCTCGTTCTTATCATTCACAGTCGGTCATTACACATTATCCTAAATAGTACAAATAGAGATTTTCTAAGCCTATATATAGCCTGACTTTGGTTCTTTGGGTAAATTTAACCTCGACACGAACTCCACAGCTGGTTAATGTTCAGTCTAGTTCTTGTGCTTTTGAGATGTGTTTTTACTTTGTCAACAGCTCATTGACTTTTCTCAGGCATTAGAGATCCAAGGTAATTATTACTACCTAATGTGATCGTAATGCGTCACTAGTTACAGATGGTCACCCCTCTAATGTCAGCAGGTTGATTATGAATGATTTCCTGACAGCGGAGCACCGTTAGCATTTCAAACTGGTTTTCTTTAATCAACAGGGAAAAGTAATGTCGCTGGCTCAATTTAAAACTCACCTCTTCTCTCACACAGAGAGGTCATGGGCAACTGGAGCAACCTTGTGGGCGTACGTCCCCTTAAAGGAATAGTCTCACACTCTTTGGAAATGTGCCAATTTACTATTTTCTTCTCTTTTTTTTTTAAGCGATAGTTCAATATTTTGGGAAATTTTGAGAGAAAGATGAGAATATTGGTACCACTATCATGTCTCTCCGTTAAATATGAAGATGATTATGGTTAGCTTAGCTTAGCATACACATTGGTTTTTGCACAGAATTAACAAACAGGGTATATTGTGTTAATTAGTGGGCTTTAGAGGTGCTGGTAGGCAGATTTTGTAGATTTGTAGTCTTTATGCTAGGCTAAGCTAGTCAGCATCTGGCCATAACTTCATATTTTACATGAAAGTGGTATCAATCTTCTTATCTAGCTGTCAGCAAGAATAGAATTTCCCAAAATGACGAATCAGACCTCCTCCCACCTGTTTTATTACTTTTCTAACCTCATAGACTTCCTGTGACCTTCCTCAAGAGACTCTCTGTTACCAGTTAGACATCTTCAACTTAGATAGTTGTGAAAACACCGCCTCAGGAAAATTATCTTTAAACCCTGTGTGTATAACGTGAAATGATAAAGCTGGTGATGATACAGATTTAATCAAAGGGTATCACCAGACAGGAAGCAAATCAAAGAACTTGAGACAGATTTTTCGGGCTCAGAATGATATGAATCCCTTCATTAAATTCACATTATATGATGTATAGAATTGTATTTGTTTTTAAGCAGTGCAAACATTTCTTTTAATCTACAATCAAATGGGAAGTTTGTGAAAATCAGCGCTAATACAAAAAGCACAGAAATCAAACCACATGCTTTCATAGAATATTCAGAAACTCTGAACATATTACACACTCTGATCTCCTTTCAGACTCATGTTGAGATATGTAGGAATCCAGTGAGTCATTAGCAACACTTACGACATGATCACTACAACATCCCCAGCCTACTCCCCCCACTTTCCCCTCCAAGTGCTGACTGTGTGGGATTGGAGCCTACCTCAAGACACAGATAATCTCTTTTGCAGCCTACACACTGTCAAGTATCCATGTCATTGTACAACACAGCCGCTACACATGCACATTACTTTTTAAAACTTTATTAACTATGTTGCTTCACAAGATTATATGTATTTACGATTTGAATTGCTAATATTGTATTTTCCATACGTTAACGTAAATTCTATCTTATTGATTGCTAATACAAGATTAATGTCACTGTAATCAGGAATGATAAGGATGCTCTTGTTCAAAGGTACCAACATGTCTGCACTAATGCATTTCAGCTTAAAGATTGAAATTGAACTTGCTTAAGATCATGGAGTCTTTAAAAAAAAAAAAAGAAAGAACCACAAATATATTTTTTCAGACATTTAGTCATTAGTGGTTTTTCCTTTCTGGCACAACATTTTAATCACATTTCATTCCAGCCTTTTACTTAACATGTCTTTTGTCAATATTAGCCATCAAATGTGCCTGATTTGACCATTGTAAGATGTTCAGTTCCTATGCGTTCACATTGTCCTTGAAGGCGCATTAGCTAAGAGCACCTCGGTCAATATTTAGGCTTTATGTGACAAAGTTAAAACGTGGAGATGAATGTCAACGTGAGGTTTTGTTCCTGGTTGTTCAAACACGGCTTGTCCTTTCAGGCATCACTTGTCCTTAAAGCGAGAACGAGAGTCTTGTTTATTCTGCCGTGTGCCGTGGCACAATGGACAGACTGGTGAATGTGGCAGGTTGGCCCGATAGGGCTCTGATTAGGGCATCACGAGGCTTTGATAAGCAGGGGGAGAGGGATATCTCCTGCCTGCAGTTGTTAATAGAGGTGTTGAGGGTCAGAGCTCCAGTGTTGTCCTGGTGGAGGCCAGTGACACTTGAAACGTTGATTGCAATTAAGCCCACATTACCATGAGCAAGGTAAGTCCCTGAAACTCCTTACTGAAGTCAAAAAATATTTCTCTTACGCAAAGTTTTCTTCATTGTCTGGTTTGTTTTTACTCGGCTCCCCTCCGCTTGTTTTTGCACATGGTTTCGGTTGTGGAAATTTCTCTCACCTCTTTGAGAATCCCTCACACATCTCTCCCACCTCTGGGGATTCGCCGTGAAACCATGATATGAATGAGAGCTCTGTAAAAATAAACTGGCAGATAGTGTAGCAACAAACATCTGGATAGGATACGTGTTCTCAAGCTTTTAGGATTGGTCATTTAATTAGATATCCAAGTTTTGAGATATAGTGATGTTTTAATGAAACGGTTGACTAATACTCCAATAGACAATCTTCAACTCAAAATTTTGGCTTTTAATTTTGATCTCCTGTGAGAGAAATGTACTCTGCTGCTTGATGTCAGAGTTTTTACTGCTTCAAAGTGCTCACTTGTCGTTGGCAGTTTGTTCTGCAGGTCACCGTGGTGAACGTATAGTTTGTTCACTCTTTTTTTAATTTGAGACTTTTTTGATCCGTCAGGAAAAATGATATATCAGGGAGTGAACCTTGTGTCAATATTGAATGTGTGCCTAACAGGCTGACCTGTCTCTTCTTTTATTCATAAGTCTCAGCTTGTCCACAGTTCAGCAGAGGGCCTTCTGCTTCTGTCACCTGTGTGTGGCATGTAAAAACAGGTCAGAGTGAAACTCTGCACGGTTATGTGGGAATCGGTTGTTCACACTTTCTTTGGACATGCCTTAATTCATGAACATCTGTCAAACTGTAAGTATGATACATTTTGGATAAACTGAGTTTCAGGATTTAGTTTTGATTCTTGATACAGTTTGATGCAGTTTGTTGGAAGTATTATCGGTAAAGTGTACTTAAAGAGTAATCAGTAAAGTACTCGTTCTGCCCCTGTGACTGATATATGATGATATACCTGACATTATACTTTACTGTTGTAGCTGCTCGAGGTGGAGCCTGTTTTAACTAATTTATATACAGTTAGGGAGTACAGTGGTTCCCAACATAGGCACCGGGCCCCTCCAAAGGGTCACGTGATGAAAAAAAAGTTCTGCTAACCTATTTTGGGGGGATTTTTCAGAAATATTTGCTTTATTGGTGAAATACCGGATAAGCTGACCTCTTTGGGGCGACAAACCGTTATTTCAATTAAACCATCTGGGAAGTTTAGATGTGTAACTGATGGAAGTGATGACAACTCACAGACGTCTGAAACATGACAAGTTGACTAGACATTGCTTTTTCCTCCAAGCCATAAAAGGTTGGGACTGCATTATGTGTTTTTTTTATTTAAGTTTCTTAAATGCTTCTTTGTGTAAAATCTTGATCTGAGAACTAGTAACTATAACTGTCAGATAAATGTAGTGAAGTAAGATGCACTGAAAAAAGAAATGTGGTGGAGTATAAGCATGAAGTACCATAAAATGGAAATACTCACATACAATTTTGGGTGCATGTTCTTTACTTAAGTACAGTGCTTGAGTAGTTACTTTCTACCACTGTCATTATATTGTAGAGCATGTGTGTATGCTTTGTGTCCGCTGTGCATAAACTGAGTGTGAGACACAAAACCAAGCTGGAGCTGCAGGAGGGAGAAGAGTAATGGTATCATCATCGTCATCACGTGCTTTCTGTTACTCCCTGCAGCACTGAGAAAACTTAATATATGATTGACGTGTTGGCGGTCCTGAGAACCATTTGTGGGAGCATCGGATGACTTGTGGCCCCTGAGTTTTGCCACAGGAAGGGTTCGCCGCAGGATCTGAGGCCTCTTGCTCGGCAGTCATGGCAACATTTACTCTGCCGCGAGCTGGCTACAGCCTGATCCTGTTAGCCAGAGTGGATCCACTTGCTGTGTCGCTCCAGCCAATCCTTATCACAACATCCCTCCGGCAGAGCTTGGCGCAGCAGGACGCAGCATCCTGCTGCAAGAAAACAGATTTCTTATCACTCACATGATCCCTGTCACACCACAGCGTGGAAAAAGAGTAACTGATCAATGCACATGGCTATTGTTTCCAATTTAAGGCTAATTTTCTGGAAGGCATGTATGGGAGGACTCATCATATGATGGCTTGACTGTGGTGTATTTGGAGAACCAGAACTCCCTCTAGTGTTGGTTGAAAGTATGGTCACACTGTAAAACTACCAAAACAGTCAGTGTGCAGACTAGAAAACCCCTTTGAGTCTGCTGTTGATGGACACTATTCCTAAACACTTCATTTTATTGAAAAAAACCCCCCAACATTTTGTGGTCTTTTTGTCTGGTTTAATTGGCAGAAACACCCTAAAGTCTCAGTTTGCACTACATATTGCATCATTTCCTGTTGGTATGAAGCATACTGCTGTATAAAGATTACAATATACTGTATGCAGGTAGTTTTTAGTATGGAATTTGGACACCTTTACAGTATAGACTTTGACAAAAACATACTTTGGTGAAAGTATATTTTGAAAAATTAACTGCTGCAATTAAATAAAAATGACCGGCAGTAAACCTTTTATTTTGAAAAGAAGCTGGATGAATTGTTTGTAACATTAAGATTACAAGTTACTGGATTATTATTGTCTGTTTTTATTTAAATCATTCTTTCCTAATATCTTTTTTATTAATCTATTAATACTGAACACTCATTCTCTAAAATGAATTTGACTTATTTGTTGTTTGTGCTGCAGCCCGAGGCTCCTGCTGCCTCATCCCTACACGGGACTCCACACCCTGAAGAGGAGGACGACGGGGACCTGAACAAAGCCTTGGGCGTCCAGCGCTTCCAGCAGATCCTCAGTCCTGCTTCTGTCGTGCCGGATGAACAGCACCACAGCTACCACGAGGAGGACATTGAATGTAAGCACTCGGTGGTCTCCTTGTTGAGTCAGCCTTGGAGTTTATCACCTGGCTCTTTGACCTTTAACACGTGTGTCAAATGTAAGTAAACCTTTTACCGTAACATGGAAGTAGCTCACGTTTGTTATATTTCTCTCCAGACCACCGTCACTCCTCTCACCACATTCACCGACCGCTGTCCAAACTGCCCTCCGAGGGACGCAGGAAGAAGAGCAGCAAGAAAAGGAAAAAGGACAAAGATCACAAAAGCAGCCACGTTCCCAGCAGTGGCCCCATAGAGGAGGGAGAGGATGAAGAGGAGGAGGAGGAGGAGGAGGTGGCAGAGATGACTTCTGCTTCATTTGAGTCGGAGAGAGTCAAAGATGTGGAGGTAATCATTTGATTATTGTTGCTTTCTGTCGAGAGTTTTTCTTTTGCTCTTATACTGTTCATATTTTTGGATACATAATTGATAAATCTGCTCAGTTTGCCTAAAAAAATCTTAAATAAAAATTACCTCGTGCCCAAAGTAATGTCTTCATATTGATTTGACCAACAGTATTTATATTTGTTATATGCAAATCCTCACATTTCACACTTTAACAAAACCAGACTTTTTGCAAGGACCCTTTTATACTTCATCAAGGCATTACCACAAACATATATAGGGAATACATACATATATATTATTATTATTATTATTATTAAAATTATTATTATAAAATAATTGTTCCTAACAAACTCAAATAGAAATCTGCCTCTGTTTAATTTCTGCTGTAGAATACTGTCAAGAATGAAGTCACGATGACGTGTCGTTATGTATTGTTACCCTGTCCAGGTAAAATTAGATTCCCTGTTGAAGCAGGTGTACGGGGATCACAGTGACTGTTTACGTCCTGTATGATTTGCACTGAGATGTGGGTGAATGAGCGTTCAGGAATGTGCTGCCGTCATCGCTCTGATACCCAACCTGCTCACTCACTGTAGGATTACCATATTTTCCATTATGAATATTTCAGTACAGTCTTAATCATTCATCTGTAGGTTTCAGGTTTGGTTGTTCTTATGAAACAGATTTAACCTGATGACCAGTGTAACTAAATACACAGCATTTTCTTTTATTTCTTTTTTTCAGTTTTTAATTGTATCGGTTCAAATATATATATATTTTACAAAAAAACAGGAGAAAACCCCAAGTGGGGTATACATTTCTTGGTCTGCTGACTTTATGTGCATATTGAACTTCTTTTTCTTTCTGTTGGTCACTATACTGCGCATCAACACGCAGATAGGGTGCTCACATTTGATGCTCTTGATAGCTTGTCCCATACAAACAAAACTCAAATACATTCATAAAGAAAACAGGCCTTCACAAACGAAATTTTAAAAAAGGAGCAAAACTCAAATATAATGCGATTGTCTTTAAAACACTCCTTTCCACTTGTTTCTTTCTGTATTATCTGATAGTTTCTTTGTTGAAAGACGTCTTTCAGCTACAACCTGCTCCTTCTTCTTGTAACTTTGCCAACCTTTCGCCTATAGGTGGCACTGTTTTTCTTATAACACAAACATTGTTCTTAGATTTATCCAGATCCAGATATGATAGCATCTTTGTAGTTCACAGTGAAGGTGATCCATTTCTCCAACCTTCTGGACCCTTCAAAGAAAACATCTGTTTCCTATCATATTTATGTCTTTTACTATGTCTGTCCATAGTTTAGGACTGTTTAGCCCTCATTGGATAGATCATGTTCGTTAGATAATAATTCCTGATTTGTACAGTAAATATCTAAATAAATCAATTTCCAAGATCTAATTCCTGACTCAATTCATTAAAGCTCTTTAATTCTCTACCTTGGACTAACTGGCTGTTAAACCTTTGTTTCTCCGCTGTTGTAATCTGACATCTGAGGTTGTTGGTTTGATGTTTGGGCTCATTGTCTGTTTTTACGGAGAGCAGTGGTCTCACGCTCTGTATTCCCTCCGCAGTTCTTTGTTTCGGACGAAGATCATGTGGCCAAATGGGACAAAGAGAGCCCGCACTCAGCCCGTGAGCTGGACATCGTACCACATTCTGCGGAGAGAGCTGATTCTGACGATGCAACGTCCTCAGAGTGAGTCGAGTTCTTCTAGTTCTTGGACTGAAAAGAAAAACAGAAAAGCGACATGAGAGACTTTGTAATCATGCTTTACCTGCTGCGATGATTGTGTAATGCATGTTTTTGCCATGTCGCTGAAGTGTTCTCACAGACGCTCTGATTGGGTGAGACCGCTCAGCCCCGCGTTTGATTGGCTAGGGAGGTACACACTGTACGTTACCATGTCTCAGGCATCCAGTGGGCCTGCTGGGCATGATCTGATGGACCCGAGTTATCCTCTCCTCAGAGACCCATATATCACCTGTCGCTAAAGACGAGACAACACACCTCCGCAGCCCCAGGTTCCCCCTATGACATTTACTTCCCAACTTCAGGAGGGCTGGGATAAAGCTGCGAATACACCTTTTAGCTTGTTTTCAGTCGCTCAGAGAGCAACCTAAAAACAGCAGATCTGACTTTATAAAACATCCTGATATAAGCGGAAATATTTGAGATTTTCAGTCGTGAAAGGCTGTGGACAGCTGACATTTAAAGGACGGTGAGTTCATTGTGTTTATTAAGTGCTTTGAAGGATTTGTATTAGCCGAGCATCTTTTCTCGCAATATCTATGCACTTTATTATAGTCTTCTGTGCATTTAAATTTGTCTTAAAAGTGTATTATATTAGGAGCAGCAGTAGAAGAGGCTAATACACGAAGCAAAAGATGATAACCAACCAATCAGTGCAGTGTGTTATGGGAAAAAAAGAAATGAAACTATTCCAGCTTCACGTGTAAAACATTTCAGTTCAAGAAAAAGAACCAAAAAACAACTATTCCCCCGTCACTTGCAGATATTTGAGCTACAACTTTGTCTTGTTTGTCTGCTTTTTATCTAGTAAGCCGGCCCCATTCGACACTTCCAGCCCCGCTCCCCAGTCGGTGCCACCTGAACACATACCACTGTCCCGGGTGTCCTCCGCCAGCCGCAGCTACGACCTGCAAGAGCGCCGGCGCACAGGCAACATGACGGGTGCCGAGCAGGCCAAATACGAGCGCATCCCTACTGATGAGAGCGAGGCTCAGACGCTGGCCTCCGCTGACCTGGACGGCATCAAGAGTGAGTGCAGATGATTTGTCACATGGCAGATTTTATTGTTCTTAAAACTTGCTTGGAGGCCTTTAGTACAACCAGGTGGGCAACAAGGACACAGGTTGACTGTTTGGACAGTAGTAGTGGGGTTCGTACATAACAGAAAGAGAAAAGTGGAAATAAGTTCAAAGAAGGAGTAAAAGTGAGAGACAACTGCCATTTCTATTATTCAAACGAATATGTTATCCAGTTAATCCATCTGGAGATACAGATGAGTTCATCTCATGGATCTCTTGGATGATTTCAAGTCAATTATCTGCTGTAGGAGGATCAGTCTGTAATTATAAAGTCATTTTTCTTGACAGCGGCAGAAAACTTTTCCGAACATTTCTTGTTATTCCTTCCAGATAAAACTTCAGACAAAGTCCAAAATTGCGGTAACGACTTGCCAAAGTTTCTGGAGCCTGTGTTTACTGGCTCTGTGATGGTGTGTGTGTGTGTGTGTGTGTGTTTAAAATGTCAACCTCTGATTAGACAGCAGCAATAATGAAGTGTTGGATTTGTTGATGCTCAGAGTCCTCCAGTAACATCAGGGCGAGGACATTGCAGTCGGCCCCCCCTGGAGCCCTGTGACGTTCCCGGCCCCCGGGCCCAGCGTGAGGTTGTGTTCAGGGCCAGAGAGATTTACGGCCGGGAGCCAACCCCTCAGCAGAGAGCGGCAGCTTATCAGGCCCACATTATTAAATGAGCCCCTCCCGCTGTCAGCTGAGGCCCCTGGACTCAGGCCTGAGCCAACATGGTGGCTCGTGGTGAAGTTCAGTTCACAACCTGTAATTAGTGAAGGGGAAGAGTTAAATGGACTCAAGGCAAAATAACGAGGCTGTGGATGGAGGTTTGGGCTTGATGTTGTCAGATGTTTGGTCATTATGGGGTTTAGTGACACAGCGTCGAGCCTCGCAACAGTTTCATCACCACTTATTCTCTGTGTCTTCTTTTATCTGCTCACCGCCAACGCAAATCATCCTGGGAAAGTGTCTCCGTCTCTGGCTGCAGCTCAACAATAGGAATTATTAGATCACCGTCCCTCGCCTTTTGTCCGACCTGAGCGAATGAACACCTCTGCTCGCTGATGCCTTCTGATCGTTTGGGCCCCCGCGGGGTCAGGCGCCGGTCAAGAAACGCCAACTTTTCTTTCCGATTTGTCAAAACCTGCACAAGTCGCACGCTGCGGTTTGAGCAGTGAGTGGGTCACGTAGTCGGCACAAACCCAGCGGCCACAACAAACCCTCCTCTTCATTCAAGAGCCGCATGCCAGTCAGGCCTCACTTTACTCCAGGGTCTGCCCCAAACCTCACTCAGACATCATGGAGCGACTTGACAACAAACCCTCTGAGTGGAGAGATTGTACAAGTAGAGCTGAAAATCTTATTGTTTCAGATAGAAATTATATTTTTTTTAATTAAAGTATGTTTCATACGACATACAAGCTTTGATAAAGGTAAGACAATTGGTATTCTTGAAGGAAATCTCGGATTTTTCATTTTCTTATTATTATTTATCCGGTTTTTGGGAGGAGTAGTTCAGATGCTCGTTGCACTGAGATGTTGCCGTGTTCTTGCTGAATGAATCAACAGAGTTTTTGCCGGCCGGTGCATTGATCGTTGAACTTGATTCCTGCTCGCAGTGTCGTGTGGTGTCTGTGCCGTCCGGCTGCCGTCGCGCTGCCAGCCTGAGTAACTCGACTCCCTGCAGAGGGACCACAGGAACAAAAGCCAAGTGGCCACGGCCCTCTGTGACTTGGTGGGCTGAGATTTGAACTTGGGGTGGGAGGTCAACGTGTGCAAGCTGAGTGCTGCAGAAGCACAGCAGCCTTTGTTCTGTCCTGGGATTTAAAATCCAGTTATATTACTTCACTGAATTAGCTTTTATAGGCGTTCAAGTCATTTCCCATCGATCGTCTCGTATCGTAAACTGTATTCTTTAACACATCGTCTTTGCTCCTCTTCTTCTCCACAAGGTCATCGCTTTGAAGATGTCCCTGGCGTGCGCAGACACCTGGTCAGAAAGAGCACCAAGGGACAAGTGGTGCACACTGGCAAGGACCACAAAGAGCCGACCACTCGCAACCGTAAGCAGGACCGAACGCCACACGAGGTGAGACATTGTGGGACTAGCCTGTCATCCGACCTCCGTCAGGTTTCATGATGTTTGTCTTTGTTAAGACTTGTTGTTTTTCAGCCTCATCGGTAACTACATTTATTCTGGCAAACGTGTGCTTTTGTCATTTGGATGTTTGGTAGATTCACAATAGATATAAACTAGACTGGGATCTTTTAGTTTTAACATTAAGACAAAATCCGTGAAGTAAACAAGAATCGACTCGCCAACAGAATACGAAACCAGGCGACAACTAATGATTAAATACTCGATGAATCTGTCGACTATTTTTGCAATAATTTCATTTCATTTGATTCTATAAAATGCCAGAACAGAACAGTTTTTTTTTAAAAAGGTTACATGTTTAAGAAACCATAACAAAATCAAATACTCATGTAAGTTTTGATCAAATTCTTTTAAATTATTTTCAGATAAATGATGAAATCAGAAGGTTACAAGTGGTACTTTTAACAAGCAACAACCATTTTGTAGGATTTTAAGAAATCTGTCCTACAAAAGTCTAGTTGATGTCTTTAAAATGGCTTGTTTTGTTTAACCAACAGTCCCAACCCCCAAAATATTCAACATACAATCATATAAAACAGAGATAAGGTTTATTAATCATTGAAACTAATTATTTAAGCTGTATTTAAAATCCCTGATTCGAACCTGCATTCACTTTAAAATTGACTGACATGTCTTGTCATGTATCGTCTAACACTACAGAAAACTCTTATTATATAAACCTATTTATGTTTGTTTTATGCTGCTTGTGATTTCTTTACCTGAAAGAGATAAAACAGGCCTGTTTAGTCCGAAAAATGACTTTTGAATTTAGTTTTTTTAGGTTTTGGAGGGGAGGAAAATTTCCTTTATTTCTTTACTTCAGACTTAATTCCCCCCCCAAAATTGCCGTATATCGCATCAAATGCTGGGAAATGTTTTCTCTTCTTTCCCTCTCTCAGATGTAGCGCTGCTCTGACTCTTTTGTGGATGGGACAGGGAGGGAAGGAGACAATTAAAAATGAATGAACGAGCTCTTTCCTTTCACACGCAGAAAGGAAAAAAGAGGGGGGAGAGGAGCCTAGGTAACCAGACACTAGGAGCTCCTGAGAGAGGGACAGCTATGTTTTATTAACACACACACACACACACACACACACACACATTCTCATGCACAGCTCTGAGCCCCCAGCAGCCCAGGTACACAACAGGTCCCTGTCAGGTGTGTGTGTGTGTGTGTGTGTTTGTGTGTGTGTTGACGAAGCGTTACCTGTGTGTAAAAGTGAGGGTCCTGCCCTTTGTGATGCTGTCGGTTAGATCAGTGTTTGAGTCCTGTCCTGCACCGTCTCGCTGCTCCAGCCGTTACCGGTGGTTGTGTACCGCTCTGCCTCGCAGCCACGCGGCATCCTGCTGGACGTGGACTTCGGTCAAATGGCTCGGTACCAGAAGGTGAGGCTGGGTGACCGGCCACAGTCAGGTTTGACCTGTGTGAGCGTGACTTCACAGGCATGCTGCGGGCGTATGTTGGCACAAATTAAGGGAGTGTTTTCCAGATGTTTTTTTCGGTCTTGGTTTCACAGAGGATTTCTGACTGACCAGCATGGGGTTCAAGTAATGACCTGTTAAAATATATTTGATGCACAGCAGATTGTGAGCTCTCCTCTGCTTTGTTAGTATGAAGCTTTTAAGATGTCATTGGCTGTTTTTCTGTGTTTTGAGGCCACGTTTTCTAATTTGAACCTTTACTATAAGGTAATAACATGAAGATGTCTCTTTTGTGTGTTGAGTGAGTTTTAATAAAACACTTGGGATCCCGGCAAGCATGGAGTCTGCTTTCTGTTGTTGCTCCACCACTGTGTATCAACTCTCTAAACACAAAGCTTTGGCTATTGAGTTTAATATCTGGCACATGCTGAACGTGCATGTCAGTTTGTGTGTGCACAGTGTGGACGTGCTCTGCCGTGTCTCACCTGCGCCTGCATGCCTTCCTGTGTGACGTTGTGCCCAGGTGTTTGTGGAGCTGAATGAGCTGACTATGGACAAGAACCAGGAGATGCAGTGGAAGGAGACGGCTCGGTGGATCAAGTTTGAGGAGGACGTGGAGGAGGAGACGGAGCGCTGGGGGAAACCTCACGTGGCCTCGCTGTCTTTCCGCAGTTTGCTGGAGCTCCGAAAGACCATCTCGCACGGTAGGAGAGAGAAACTCTCTGTTTTCTCAGCCTAAAAGCCAGTGATGCAG
The DNA here is from genome assembly GCA_036023655.1 of Nannoperca australis. Classification (NCBI taxonomy): domain Eukaryota; kingdom Metazoa; phylum Chordata; class Actinopteri; order Centrarchiformes; family Percichthyidae; genus Nannoperca; species Nannoperca australis. The sequence goes on along the minus strand of JAVQJD010008623.1, from coordinate 16,035 downwards.
TATGATGGAGTACTGAGCTCAGTATGTGTGTGTGTCCACAGGTGCTGTGCTGCTGGATCTGGATCAGAAGACCCTGCCTGGCATCGCCCACCAGGTGGTGGAGAAAATGATCATTTCTGACCAGATCAAAGCTGAGGACCGAGCCAACGTCCTGAGGGCCCTGCTGCTGAAACACAGGTGACCTATCGAGGCAATTTCCACCACGTTGATAGATTTCTTTCTTTCTTCCAAGAATCTGGCAGAGCCCCCCTTTAAGTTCATGAGGCAAAGTTTTACCATAATATTATTCCTACCTTCTAGTCTTTACTCTCACTGCAGCAACGTTCCCTGCTACTAGGTGGCTTGATAGCTGGTCACTGCCTCTCTTCCTCCGCCTCACCCTCTCTCTGGCTCTCCCTGCCTCCCCTAGTCACCCGAGCGATGAGAAGGAGCACAGTAGCCCTTTCCCCAGGAACATCTCCGCAGCCAGCCTGGGCAGCCTGATAACACATCACCACAATGCCAATAACACCCACCAGCCAGAACCATCTGTGACCGACCCGCTCATGGGCACCATCCACTCCGCCGGGGACACGGAGACACGCATCGACATGGAGAAGAACGAGGTACACGTGAGAGTGGCGCCGAAGTGTTTTCCCAAAGAGTTCCACTTGCGAGTAGTTGTTCATATCCAGACTTTGCTTCTTTGCAGCAAAAGGAGCTGAACTTGGTCTCCGGTATGCACAGGTCCAAATCCAAACATGAGCTGAAGCTGCTGGAGAAGATTCCTGAAAATGCTGAGGCCACTGTTGTCCTTGTGGGTGAGTGGATACCGTATCAACTTAAACGTCCCTTCTTTTTTTCTAAATGTGCGTCGCGTGTTGACTGTTTTTGTCCCGCCGTCTTCCAGGCAGCGTGGACTTCCTGGAGCAGCCCACCATGGCGTTTGTGCGGCTGCAGGAGGCGGTGGAGCTCGAGTCCGTGCTTGAGGTCCCCGTGCCGGTCAGGTTTCTCTTCGTTTTGCTGGGACCCCCCACCACCAGCATGGACTATCACCAGATAGGACGCTCCATCTCCACCCTCATGTCTGACAAGGTGAGCGAGGTGTTTTTTAAACTATGTCGTTTAATTTAATTCCAAGTATTGCCTTCTTATGTAAGATCATTCTTTTTCCATATTCCTTGATCATTTTCATTTTCCAGGGTTGTTTTTAAAGAAATAGTATAACCAACATATGAATCCAGTTTAAAAGTTATAGCATATTTGGACTCTGTAAGGATCGGTCTAATCATTGCCACAAGACCAATATATATAATATATTTATGAATGTTTGATTCAGCCCATGTAAATTACAAAAATCACACAATAAACACCATGAAACATGTCACCTGCACTGTCTTGCACCTTCAACACCTACTGTTCTCAGTTGTTGATGGGAATTCACTTTCTCACCTCCTTGAACCATCAGATATCATTTTATCGGCCAGTTTGTGACCAGAATAGAAAGGAAAGTGAAATAAAATCGATTGCTGCCACATAAACTGGCAAACAAGAGATGAAAAGCTTTAGTGGAGAAGAGAAATATAGAGCAGGTCTCCTTCATTGCTTATTTTAATGGTTAAATTAATTTATATCTGAATCTCCTTCCAGCAATTCCACGAGGCAGCCTACCTGGCAGACGACAGGCAGGACCTGCTGAACGCCATCAACAGCTTCCTGGACTGCAGCATCGTGCTGCCGCCTTCAGAGATGGCAGGCGATGAGCTGCTGCGCTCCGTCGCTCGCTTTCAGAGGGAGATGCTGCGCAAGAGGGAGGAGCAGGGGGTCAAACTGTTGGCCAAGGAGCCTAAAAGCCTCGAAGAAAAAGGTGAGCATCTCCTCACACCATCTGCGGCCTCACGACAGACTTTCTGTCAGTGTAACCGATAACGTGCTCTCTCCCGCCACACAGAGGCCCTCCTCACGCCCTTGAAGAAGTCCGACGACCCTTTGGAGCGCACCGGACGTCCCTTCGGCGGGCTGATACGAGACGTGCGGCGCCGTTACCCAAATTACCTCAGTGACTTCAAGGACGCCCTGAACAGCCAGTGCATGGCTGCCGTCATCTTCATCTACTTTGCTGCTCTCTCTCCAGCCATAACATTCGGAGGCCTGCTGGGTGAGCCGCACACGGGGAAAGAAAACCTCATGTTACCGCGGATGCACAGTTTATCGTCTCATGTCAAATCCCTTTCACGTTTTTTTTGTATTGATGGTTGAGGTGAAAATCTACTGAGGAACCTTCAGACCGTGTTGGTGTTAATGTGTTGTCTTTTGCTAGGTGAGAAGACGGACGGCCTGATTGGTGTTTCTGAGCTGATTGTGTCGACGGCGATGCAGGGGGTGGTCTTCTGCTTGCTCGGAGCGCAGCCGCTGCTCATTGTGGGCTTCTCCGGACCCCTGCTGGTCTTTGAAGAAGCCTTTTACAGTGTAAGTTGAGAAATAGTAAAGTACAAGTGTCTCTGGACAATAACAGCAGCCGACAAATAAAAAAAATCAAGTTCGTAAACACATTATATCTTGTTTGTTTGAGCCATACAGAAACGTAACCGTAACGTAACCCTTTCGCCCTGTTCCCGTTCTTTATGCTAAGCTAAGCTAACCAGCTGCTGGCTGTATATTTCCTATATTTCACAGATAGACACCAGAGTGGCCTCAAGCTTCTCGTCTAACTTTCGTCAAGAAAGCAAATAAGCGTATTTCCCAAAATGTTGAGCTTTTTGTGTTTTTATCATATTTGATTGACAGTAACCTGGCAACATACGCAAACAACCCCACAACCGTTAGACCTAACTAGATTATGATGCTCCAACTGAGCCCACCCACACAAAGGAAACAAAAAATACAAAAATGTCTCAAAACTGCTCAACCCCATCGCTCAAACTACGAAGCAGTTTGCGAAAAAAGGTTTTCAGGGCCCTTAATGTCATTTTTGCTGCGACCATCTTCCAGTGGATGAAGAGTGTTTCTTGCTCTGTGCCCTCACAGTTCTGCAAAGCGAACGACATGGAGTACCTGACGGGCCGCGTCTGGATCGGGTTTTGGCTCATCGTCATCGTGATCGTCACAGTGGCCTTCGAGGGAAGCTTCCTGGTCCGCTTCGTCTCCCGCTTCACCCAGGAGATCTTCTCCTTCCTCATCTCCCTCATCTTCATCTGCGAGACCTTCATCAAGCTCGGCAGGGTGAACCTGAAACTTCAAATAACAACTCCTGATTACAAAACGCTTTTGTTGGCACGCTGGGAATTCACGTCTCTGACGCTAAACTGAACAGACTTGTCTTTAGACAGTTTTCAAACCTCGGGGTCAAAATTAGTATGTTTTTCTAACAAGTGCACCTGAAATCTTTTGTGATTGATTGACCTTGAAAACTAAACGGATTAAGAGTTTAACTATTATGCAGGCTTACAATTTCGGAAGGTTTGCACATTTTTTTCATTTTACGGCACCGACTTGAAAGGCGTTTGGCTACGGGATAATCTAATTTCCCAGAAAGTGTGGCTGTGGTACCCAAAAGAGAGATAAATGTGTGTGTGTGTGTGTGTGTGTGTGTGTGTGTGTGTGTGTGTATTCTGTAGTGAAATAACGTGCATTTGTTTGAACCCTCTGGCAGATTTTCAAGGAGCACCCGCTGAAACGTTGCTCCCTCGACAACAGCACTGAAGGGGACCCCTTGGCAGAAAACATCACACTCCTGCCGGGCAACATCACCCAGTCTGAGGCGAACACAGTCCAAGGCCAGCCCAACACCGCGCTGCTCTCCCTGGTTCTCATGGCGGGGACGTTTTTCATCGCTTTCTACTTGCGCAAGTTCAAGAACAGTGCGTTCTTCCCTGGAAGGGTGAGGAGCAAAATGTTACTTTGAAACATCAGTCGTGCAACATTAACCCCGATATATTTATTTAACCTTCCCAGCATCATATATCAAGGATTGTTAAATAATCTTCAGTTTAAAACACTGTAATTGTCTTACCACAAGGTCCATTTAGTAGCTGTTCTGGAGCTTTTGATTTTATTACATGAGGAGTTTGCCCAGTTGTTTTTTTTTCTACACATTTTGGGAAAATCTCGTTAGTTTAATCCGAACAAAAACCAAAGCAAACAAGAAATAAGGTGTTAATTTGTGAACTTTCGATGTGCCGATAGGCAGATTTTGTTACAGCTGGACAGAGACAGAACGGCACTGTTTCCTTCTGTTCCAGTCTTTATGCTAAGCTAAGCTAACCAGCTCATATTTAGCGTACAGACATGAGTGGTATAAATCTTTTGTCGATATTATCATACAATAAGTAAGTGACGGTAGCTATGGACAGAATCATAATCTGTAATACAGACTTTTATATATTTTTATAATAATACATGAAGCGGCCAGTTCTGCTCATACGTTCTCATCTTGCGGGGTCTAGTTACGCAGGATCATTGGAGATTTTGGCGTACCAATTGCCATCCTCATCATGGTCCTGGTGGACTACAGTATGGACGACACCTACACACAGGTGAGACTCAAATACCACCGCTCAGCCTTATGTGAACGTTTTGCCAAAGATTCATAACGCAGACAGTCAAGATGTTCTTCCTCTTTGCTGTCGCCGTCCTCCCTCCAGAAACTGAGTGTTCCTCGAGGTTTCTCTGTGACGAGTCCCGAGAAACGCGGCTGGATCATCAGCCCTCTGGGAACGGACGGAGAGTTCCCCATCTGGATGATATTTGCCTGCTGCTTTCCCGCTCTGCTAGTTTTCATCCTCATCTTCATGGAGACTCAGATCACCACGTGAGTCACGTCACGCAGGAACACCTTCAGCGTTACTCCTCATCATGACATATTTGTGTCCCATAATGATGGAGTACATTTGATTCGAAGGTCAAATATTGTTTGCCAAATGTAACCAGTCTCTGCTGTTCGACCTGAAACTGAGATTTTAAAGTTGATTTATAGTTTTACAAATGATAATGTTGCAATTTCCACATCATGTAATAATGATAATAAAATAAACTTGATTTATGTTGCACCCTTCATACATTAAAAGGCAGCTTTACAAATTCAAAAAGAAAAGGGCAGAGATTCTGAAGTAAAATAATGACTACATTAAAATAATTAATATATGCAGTAATGTATAGATGTAACTGCAACACCATCAATAATCATGATCATAACCACTTTCACCATCATTTTAATAACTATAATCCTCCAACCAGCAGGGTACACAATCAATAAATGTCAGTGGAATAGTAACAGATTCTAGATATTAAGCTAAAAAGGAGACTTTTTATTATTTATTGACATTTATTCACATTATTTACAAGAAACAACATGTATATGTATGTAAAATGTGTATATGGTTAATTCAGAATAGTTGATTATGTCCTTGATATTAAAGGAGAAGGTGGGCGACTGTTGTTTGCGCCCTGCAGCCTGATAGTGAGTAAGAAGGAGCGGATGCTGGTGAAAGGTTCTGGTTTCCACCTGGACCTGCTGCTGATCGTTGTGCTGGGCGGCAGCTCGGCTCTGTTCGGCCTGCCGTGGATGGCCGCTGCGACCGTTCGCTCGGTGACCCACGTCAACGCCCTTACCGTCATGAGTAAGGCGGTCGCCCCCGGAGACAAGCCCCGCGTCAAGGAGGTGAAGGAGCAGAGGGTCACCGGGCTCCTGGTGGCCATCATGGTCGGTGAGTGTCGGACGGTGAAATCTCCCCGTGGCCCCCGCGTCCTGTAAAATGGGATATTAAGCATTTTATTCCCCATTTCCTCCCCAGGTCTGTCCATTGTGATAGGGGACCTGCTGCGTCAGATCCCCCTGGCGGTGCTGTTTGGTATCTTCCTCTACATGGGTGTGATGTCCCTTAACGGTATCCAGCTTACCGAGCGGATGATGCTGCTGCTCATGCCACCAAAGTATCACCCTGACCACACCTACGTACGCAAGGTAAGAGGAGTGAGATTCTCTGGAGGATTCAGGTGTAAGAAGCATTACCTGATTTGATTCGGTCAATATTTCTTACACATGAAACCTTCAGGATAAAATCACACAAGAATTCTTATCATAGGATAAATTATAATATATAAAGAGGTTGCAGGTGTTCTTTCCAGCAACAGCAAATTTACTTATAAAAGTCAAGACTAATACTTTAAGTATTGATTTAACTGTCGATTGATTATTTAATGGTTCAGTAGATAAAATGTCGTATAATAAACTTCCTACAACTCAAGGTAACAAACTAAAACCCAAAATATTCAATTTATTGTGATTAAAAAACAGAGAAAACCTATAACCAGTGAATTTTTGCTTGACAAGTGACTAAAACGACTAATCATTTAATCTCTAGAAAGTATCTTAAGCAGTCAAGCATTTATCTTCATCACTGACTTTTATCACAGCAGCTCTGGTGACTTTTTTTAACATGTGTTTCCTCCAGGTCCGCACGCTGCGCATGCATCTGTTCACCTGCATCCAGCTGGTGTGTTTGGCGGCCCTGTGGGCCGTCATGTCGACCCAGGCGTCGCTGGCTTTCCCCTTCGTGCTCATCCTCACGATCCCCGTCAAGATGTTCGTGCTGCGCCGCATCTTCACCGTCAGAGAGATTGCTTGCGTAAGTTGACCACCAGAGGGCGATGTGTGCTGCTTCATACACCTGCACCACTACATGAGCTGCAGCAATGCCACAAACTGTTGCTTCAAATTATTATTAAAGTACCAGCAGAGTTAAAGAAATCCATCACAAGATCTGTGACAGTATGACTCTGACTTTGATTGTTGTTGTAATTGTTGTACATTTGCAACAAAGAAGAATCAAATTCTATACTTGTGAATTTACACTGACATTTTGGAGATTTGGAGAAATATAATAAAGTGATTATAGAACACAGCTAAGCAACGAAGACATGGTTGCTAATCCTCCCTCCCCCAAATATATATATAAGATTATTTGATTATAACTTATTTTATGTTAGGCTAACTCCACATACAGATTTATTGAAAGCAGGAACTAATTAATAAGTTCCACAGTGACTGAAACACATGGAAATAGTCACATGAAGTCTCATTTTAGCTTTCATTTATTTTATTTGTTTATGTAATTTCCCTTTTTTCTGCTCACTGTGCACTGGTTTTGCCAATAAAGATACAATCGTGCAAATTCACCGAATATTCACCGAAACATTTAAACAAACAAATGATCAGTTAGTGATTCACTTCACATTCACCTTCTTTATTCATTTGTTTAATTGTGCAAAATCAAGCTATCAAGACATTTTACAATGCAACTACCATGAAGAAGAGTTTTATTTCTAAGGCATTTTGGGAAATGTAGGAAATTCCTTTAGTAGACTAAACATCAGAAAGATGACTTGTAACTACACAAGGAACAGAATATACAGAGGCCTCAGAGCGAGGGTCCCTTTTTCTTGTTGTTTTAACAAAATGCTTTTCTATACAATGCGAAATGAAAGAAACGTCTCTTCTCCCTCTTCCAGCTGGATGCAGACGACGCAGAGCCGAAGTTTGACGAGCGCGAGTGTCACGATGAGTACTCGGAGATGCAAATGCCTGTGTAACCAGCAGCAGGCCCTCCTGTTACCACTTACCTCCTCTTAGTGGACACAAACATCTGTTAGCCACTCTGCCAACCAGTCAGTCCTTCAAACCTGAAACACACACAATTCAATGCCCCATCACTGTGCATCCCCGGCCCTCTTTATTATGACGGACATGTGAACGAACGGTTTTTAAAGGATTGTTGGGGGTTTTCTGCCGGTTGACAGCACTTTGTTGCACAAAGAATCAAATCCAGCTGTGGAGATTGTGTGTTTACACATAATATGCTTTATATATATATATATATATATATATATATATATATATATATATATATGTGTGTGTGTATGTATGTATGTATATATATATATATTTCAGGGGACAAGAGATTCCAAATCAAATGATGCGATCTCGAGCTCAAAATGAAATTTAATAACGGTATAGATTTGCAAGCCTGATCAATTTTTAGCCCTGAAAGTTGCTCTGATTCACATTGAATATGTGGAGGATATATGGGATACATTCTTAATGCCATATTGCGAGTTATTGCTATTCAAGTTCGTTGCTTTTATCATGTTTTTATGCTCACCAAGCGCCTTGTGAAGGAAATAAAAAGGTATGGGAGGTGTTTTTTTCCTCATTCTGTCTAACTTTAGACAGCTGATCACTTTACCCGCCTCCTGAAACTCGTTGCACTTTTTTTAAAAGACACCAAATTGGAACAATGACTGTATTTTATGTAATTATTTTATCTCCTTCGCGTCCTCAAATATCAGTGTTGCTTCAGTGTGCCTCTTAAATGACTCTGTGATTGGTTTTTTTAGCCTGTCCTTTAACCATACTTTTATTTCATACCCCAACGCAGCAGCTTAGATGGTAGTCGGGCTTTTTATATCAAATTCTGTACCTGCTGCCACCAGCAGAGGGAGATTTAGCAGGACTGTGACAATGACGTACCAAAAATAAATACGCTAAACAGTACATGAAAACGCAATTTCTCATTACACTAATGCCATGACATCATGTTTCTCATATTAACACTTTATTTTTGTAGGAAATGAACACAGTAGCATAATAAGTATACACCAAACACTCACATGTTTAGGCCACTAATGTACTAACGTAGAGGTTGTTTTGAGGTCTCACTTGGTGTGTTTGATTTATGGGAAGCACTGTAATTTATTGGTTTCTTTGACCCAAGTGCCAAATGTCTCATGTAAATAGTTTTATGATCAGAAAAATAAGCTGAAGTTTAGTCATCTCGCATCTCCTAACGTTGTTGTTGTCTCTTGAAGGAGTATCAGCCTAAATTAACCGAATTTCATAATATAACATTCCTTGTTTTATCATAATTAAACTTGGATCAACTAATTGTATAAACATGTCGTTCACACTCATGTTAACTTGGTGGACCACATTTCCACACAAGCTGTGTAGACAATCTCAATATTCATACATTACTGAGAGGGAAGGCTTTAAAAAAAAAAAAATTAATGTATTTGTTTTGTTTTGTGTCATGTTGTATCAGTGTGACATGGATTGGTTAAAGCTTTGACTGTGTCAAATAACTTACATTTTTCGGTCCTCTGTTACCCTCAAGTGTGTATGTCAGACACTACTTTTCCCATCTCAGCCTGACCGTCGTTGTGATCTTGTGTCTGTTTGACATCACAAAGGTGGTGCACAAAATCTCAAGTGCCTGTGGGAAAGTGAAGTGATGAGCTAGCTGTCAGCTGAGTGTTTGCAAGGACGACGCACGTGTTACAATAGTTTGCACTCAAGAATCAAACATCTCTCCATTATTTATCTGTTGCAATATTGAGGCATTATTGCTGTTTTGTCACAGAACCTTTTTTTTTATTTTTATGTACACACACATTTGGCAGCATCATGTCCATAGAAAAGGAAGGGGATGTTAATGAGACGTAGGCAGTGGAGTGCAGTGTCAGTTTTATGTTTGTTTATTGTGAAGGTAGTCTGTGTATGCCAAAGTATCTGTCAAAGTCACGAAATGCTGATACAATATGTTCAATTTCAAAAGCAATACCATGTCCCAGAGGCTGTTGCTGATGTTCCCGTGTACATGAATGGTTGAAATATTGATGACAAAATAAAACTTATTTTCTATTTATCCCGGCTCTTGTTCTGTCGTGTCTTTCTATGTATGTAAAAAAAAAAAAAAAAAGGCTTGCAAATGAAGAAAATGTTTTTAAAAATTTGTGCAAAGTTAGAAAACACAACCAAATACAGAAACAGAGATGAGTTACAAAACAAGGGACACTAAGAAGTGCTGAACACAACTTCTGTTCTATGTGACTTGCAGCATTTCTTTATTTGTTTGTGTCTTCTGTATTTGCAGCCCCCACCCCCCAAATTCTGCACATGTTTTGTCTGTTTGCATTTGTTTTCTAAGTTGCAGCACATTGAGCTCTCGGGGCCACCGTACTAAAATCCTGATGTTGAAATCTGCTGTGAATCAACATGATCAAATTCACACAGTGAAGGATTGGGCAAGAAGCGATGGGCTGGTTTTCTCCCAAGAAAAAGAGGGTTGGATGTTCTGTCCTGTTCAGGAAAACAACACAGAGTGGGTGGTCCGACGCTTTATCCCCATATTCCCATTGTTACATACACTGGGAGAAAGATGGCTTCTTTAGTGCTGCTGCTGTTCAGCGTTGGAGCCTTGTTCTTGTCCTCTAATGCACAGGAGGCTTACAGTAACCTTCCTGATACCTACAGGAAAGGAGTGGATCTGGCCCTAGAGAATCTCAACTCTCATGCTGGAATCTTGCACCATTTTCTGTTCCTCAGAAGTCTCGCAAAGTCAGACATTGAGGTATTGTACAGTGTGTCTGTTCCTGTTTTGTTGTGCTGTGGCTCGTTACTAAGTGGGTTCCCTGTGATTTACTGTGAGTAGAAACTTCCTTACGGTGGTTGAGAGCTAATCCTTCTCCTCCCCTTTCTCCTCAGTCTGGTTATGATGTGAGATTCATCTTCCACAACTTCTACCTTAAAGCCACCGACTGTGACAAAGGAACGTCTGACTCCACAGCGTGTCAGTTCAGAAACGACAGAGTAAGTTTGGTCTGATTTCCAGCGCCATTACTGAACTCAGAATTGTGGAAAGCTTGCTCTAACTTGTCCGTGCTGTTTTGTCTGTGTGCATTCATGCAGCCGCTGATCGACTGTGCAGTCTGTTACAAAACATTTGGAGGAGAAATTGAACCGAAACCCACACCGTATGTTCACTGTATCCACAAACCGGCCCTTACAAAGGTTAGTATGTCCACTGGGAGGTCACTTTGTTAATGACATAAAAAAAACAAAATGCAATATAACTTCATACATTTTTCTTTTTATCTTTTTTCTCTGAATGGCAGGAGATGACGGCGGACAGAGTAGAGCACTGCAAGACAATGGGTTACAATAGTGGAGCCCTAACTATTCTGGCATCAACAGGAACAAAGTGAATACTTAGCAGATTACTACATTGTTGTTAATGTGCCCACAACCTCATAAGTATTCTTTCTATAATATGGTAATGTTTTATTACTTTTGAGTGAGATGTTTGAGTCACATCTTCAGCAATCTAAGCAAACATTTAACAAAAATATCAATAAAGTTTCATTTGTGAACAATCAAAAGTCTCAGTTTTTTAAGAGTGTGCACACAATTTGACTACGGTCAGTATTTGAAAGAATAAGGCTGGAGATATTCTATAGTTTTCTTATTGTTAACAAATCCCTTAAAAAAGCCAAAACCAACAATGTGTCTCTGAATACTTTGCAACTTCCCCTTGGCTTTCAGCCCCAAGCCCATTCACTCCCACTTGAGTAGGTTTCAGCAAACGTTACTCAAACAGTAGTAATTAGTACATTTGTTGGGGACTATTTTCACTCGCGGATTAACACACATTTGATGCTCAAGTGAATATTTACAGCAGCAGGACGATAAGTCTGGGATTAACTAAACAAATAACGTTTTTGGACAGCGATGAAGCTCTATGGCACAGAAGAATAAGATAAATGAGGCTTTGGCTACACAGACAACACTTGTTAGTTGGATCAGAATCAGAAATTCTTTAATAGTCTCGCAGTGGAGAAAGTTATTGTCCGCTGTTGGTTTTTGGTCTTTTTGTTGGATTTGTTCCTAATAAAAAATACAGTCAAAATCTAGCTTAAAGACTTGGTTGTAGTTTAGAATGTCTCACAAAGTACATATTCCCAAATCAAGTTGTGTTTAAGCAAAGTAGATAACACAGAAAATTCACCACGTGGCCAAAGGTATGCAGACCTGTCCGTAAACTTTTGAGTACTTGTTTGGGCTGTTTTGGTGGTTTTGGCCTATTAGATTTCCCATCAAGTCTTTCACAGCAAAGATTTAAGTCAAAAAATGAATACAGTTTTGTTCTGCAGAACTTTTTTTCTTCTTTCCTCTCACATTCATCATCTCACAACACCTCAGGTTCATCCTGTGACCCTTTGCAGGGGGTCCGACCCTTAGTTTGGGAACCACTCGTAAACTACTGAACTGTAAACAAAGTGGCTCCACCTCCACCAGCTACATCACGGTTAACAATCTAATAATGTGTTTTATGTAATAATATAACACGTCATGTGACAGCCATGTGTAGAATAGGATTCTGGATGCAGGACTTCTTCTTGTACTGCTTACCTGTAGTTTTTACATAGTATTGATATGTTTACCTAAGTAAACCATCCGAGTGCTTCTTCCACCGATGCCACTGGCTTTTATGGATCAACAAGTGTCAGAGTTGTTTGGTTCGGTGGTCAAAGAAGTTTTGAGGTTTCAGTTTTATCTGGGAATAAACAGCTTCGTTGACCAGTAAGTATGTTCACAGGAAACTCCCATTTCCTTCAAGCGACCCACTTTCCTGTAAAAGCATCAACAAGAGAGCTAATGAAGCCAGAAGAGTTCATTCACCCACTGATCACCGCTGACTTTCAGATTTGTCCTGTGGCCAAAAGCTTTTCATGGCATGTTGGGCTTTTTTCCAGGACCTGGGTTACTAATCCAAGTCTCCATTGTTATAAGGTTTAGGGGAATGACAGTTAATCCACTTTTGGCTGTGGAAACTCCCCAATGAGAATGTGTTTTGTTAAGACATGATTAATCTGCATCCCCTGGGCCGTTACAGGAACTTGGGGATGAACTGTAAACAGACGGTGCAGCCGGCCTGTTGATGATCACTGTGTTTAGTTTCCTTTCTTACTCCTACAGCCATAATAGGACTTGTTTTGGACGTGAGTATTGATCCCACAGGGAGAGGGGGGTGTTCACCCTCTGAGACGAGCTGCTCTCCTCACACACTCGGATGAAGATGGCTGCCGGGCTGCTGCTGCTGGTTTGTGCTGGAGCTGTGCTGTACTCTGCCGAGGCCCAGGACCCTTACAATGAGCTGCCCGACAACTACAGGCAGGGACTGGATCTGGCGATGAAGCAACTCAACTCCCATGTCGGGGTGCACCTCCATTTTCGCTTCCTGAGAAGTCTGGAGAAGTCAGACATTGAGGTAAACCTGGCATCAGTTAATTTAGCAAGTCTTCGTCTGAAGAATGTAGGTGGATATCTATGTTTATTAGTATTTTTCTGTGTGAGTATTTCAATATCAGGCTTATTTGGTTAAAAATGGCAGTGTTCATGAGAAACATCTACAGCAGCCTCAGTGAGCGACGACATGGCAAATGTTTTCTTGAAAGTCCTTGAGAGAAAATATCTCAAACCAAACTCAGCCAAACATGTAATTGTAATCTTAAACAGTAAGAAAAATAACTGAAGTTCTGCTTCAGATTCCTCCTGCTTTCACTTTCCTTTATCCCTTGGATCTGTATTAGGGGGTTGGCACTCTCTCTCAGCCTTCGGGGAATTGTAGTTCATGTTTGTTTCCACATCTGCTTTGGGTCTCGTGGAAGATTGCACAATCAAATCTTTAAATTTCAACATGTTTTAGCGGGGGCTTGATTCCAGCCGATTGGTTTCAGTAGATGATAAACACAGTCTTCAGTTTAAATTCCCACCCTCCTTCAACCCTGTGATTGTTCTTTAATAACTATAATTTGGCAGCATTCATGTTTTCAACATTCAGATGTTGGATTGGAGAAAAGCCACTTCTGAGAAATACGACTGCTCCCACGAGATTATATTAGCAGTTATTTACCAATTAAGACAAATATGAGCTGATATCCAAAGCAGAAACTTATTACTTTCAAGAATTTAAACCAGGCTTCATGACACACAAGATAAACTCTTATGGGATGGTTAGCTTTGCTGCTTTGTAGCTCCAATAAAAATGACCCTCAACTCTCTTGCAGTCTGGATTCGGTGTCAAATACCTCTACCACCACTTTAACCTGAAACCCACCACGTGTGCCAAAGCAACGGCTGAGTCAAACCCTCAGAGATGCCCCTTCAGGAATGACAGAGTAAGTTCATTTAAAAAAAAGAAGCATTTATTTCAAATCTATGTTCAGTATTCAAAACGTCAACAGCATCCCGTATGATCTTTTATGTTCTCAACTGCTTCACAGCCACTGATGGACTGTGCAATTTGCTACAAAACCACAAACAACCAGATAGAAGCGAGCCCCAAGCCGTACATTCACTGTATCCAGAAACCAAGACTCACAGAGGTATTCTTGTTCATGTCCTGTCTTGTTATCTCTAACCTGTGTGATCAGGAAGTTTCTGCAGAAACACTGGAGCTTTTTTCATTCAGCTTCTTGCATTTTAGGATGTACACTTTAAAGCCCCCTGTGAGTAGTTTATTTATGCGATGGTGAAATCTTTGATGACGTACAGCAGGTTTGTCCTCAATTAAAACACAACACTCAACTCCAGTACACTATGCTTCATCCTCTCACCAAATGTTTGTTTGGAGGGTCCTGCAGCCTGTCAACCGTAGTTTTTTAAAGATTTAAGTATACTCAAATTGCTTGCAACCTTTTAATATGTATAAAATATTCCAACTAATTTCAAAACCAGTCTGTGGTTAAATTTACAGATCTTGAGAAAAAAAAATCTTTAGGTGTGGCGTGAGCTCACCTGACCTCTGAAACCTGCTCCTTATCTCTGCTTGAGGCTAGCAGCTCAAATTTCTACCCTTTTATTTTAAAACCTGTCGATCGTGAACACAACAATGGTACAGAGCAATGCTAAATTGGTGGAGTACTCTGTCAATACATCCATTCCTCAGACTTCTTTATTTCCCCCTTTAATGCTTTCAAACATAAATGTCCCTAATTTAGAAATTCAAAATGCCAAAAATTCAAAAAAGGAACTTTCATAAATCTCCTCTTCCTCTACATATTTAAGGAAAGAGTCTGGATTATGTATTTCCTCTAAATGTGCTGGAACTGGACTTTTTCCCCCTACATTTAAGTTTTGCTGTTCTGTGTTTAGCTTGATGTTTTTCTACCATACATGTTAAGAAATAACTGACACACTTTGAGTCACACGAGATCACTCACTCAAAACCTCAAACAGCCTCAAACAGCACCCTGATGAAGGCACAGCAGCAGTTTTGTGAGGTGAATAAAGTCTGGTCTACTGGAGATGAGTTACACAACATGTTTTAATTTAGATGGACTCGCATTGAAGCTCCCACTGGGTCACACGCTCCAGAGTGTGCGTTCGTAAAGTTAGAAAACTGTGGTGGCGGAAAATTAGCAACCTTGCAGTCGACGTGTTGCTTACTGCACACGAATGGTGCCTGAACAGACATCTGAATGTGTTTACTATCTTGTTTCAGGAAATGCGGACGACCAGGACGGAGCACTGCAAGAAAATGAGTTACAACAGCGGAGCTCCTACGCTGTTGGCTGTGTCTACTGGCTAAAAACAAGAACAAAAATAAAAAGCAGAAATAACATGCTTCATTATGTAGTGGTCGAATAATCTGTATTTAACCTGTTGCATGCTTGTTTCACCATAGTGAGGTGATTGTGACATGTATTTTTTATCCAGGCTTCATTTATAATCTTCAAATTCAAAGTGTGAGTTTTATTTGCCTACAGTAATGCTGGTGATATAACCTCACTTTAAGTGTCTCTCTTCTGCAAGAAATTACCTGTAGTTCATTCTTTGTTTGTAAAGTTACTGTATTCAAAACTGTGCAATTAAAATAACTAAGAAATTAAAAACCCAACGGCTTCAGACTGTAAAGTGAATTCTTTGAGACATAACTAGCACTTCTGCATGTTGTGTGTAGACTTTGTGGTGGAAATCTGGAAAATGAAACCTTCTGAAACAACAAAGTAGTTTGAGTATTTATTAAGCTTTCTGCAGAAAGGACCCAATGTTGTACACTCAAAGGGTGTCTCACAACAGAGGGCCAAGAGGATTGAAATTGTCTTGTATTTAAGCATGAAGCACAAGACCCCCGCATTTCCTCCTCCCTATGGTCCCCTGTGAAAACAAACACATCCTGACAAGCCAACAATATATGGTACATCATAAAGTTTTACGAC
>JAVQJD010008621.1:0-51664 GCA_036023655.1 Nannoperca australis | reverse complement strand
GTTTTTTGTCGCTTAATAACACACTATTTACTAATCGAATTGGGTTGTTTTTTTTTTAACCAAATCCCCCCCCCGTCTCCCCCCCCCCCCCCCGAGTGTGAGCAGCATTCCCGTACATGGACATAACAGTGGAAGTGGGGCTCTAAATATAGAAGGAAACTCTATCTGGCCATGTTCCTCTGACAGGACATATGGATGTACTACCTGTAGCAGCAGGGCTTCTTGTCACATTAACATACTGAAGATCAGATTTTTATTGGGACATAAACTTCTTGTCGTGATGGGAACTCCTTTCACAAACTGCTCTTACCGTGCTGCTGGCTGTCAGAGCCTCTGCCTCGAGCTGAGGGCCCTGATAGACTCTGAGCTGGGGATGTTCGGGGTACTCTGAACCGACATGTGCGGAGCTAAAATCAAGAGGTGGCAGTCTGCCCACAGATGTTGGCGGACCTTGACCCGGCGGGGGGTAGGAGGGAGGAGGGGCGTAGACCTGAGGCAGGGTGGGGTCGCCACTGCCAGGGCCGGCCTCCTGGGTGGGGCCTCCCTGAGGAAGAGAGAGAGAGGGAGGGAGGACTCAGCCACTGGTATGGGACAAGGTATCAGATGTCAGAGGTGTAAACAAACTAACCACCATGTTGTTATTGTTAGAGCTCTTCTGCTTTCACTCTTTTTCACATTGATGTGAGTTTGAGGTGCATAAACAAACGTCAGATGAAGTGTGAGAATGACACAAACATGTATAAATGATAAAAAGCACGTCTGGTCACTAATCCTTCACCTCTGAATGTCTACATGCTTGTTTAAGCAGAATGATTTTAACTTCTAGTTCAAATACTAAAATAAAAGCTGCCAGTGATGTAATTAAGTACATTTACTAAAGTACTGTACTTGAGTACAATTTTAAAATAATTACGCATACTTCAATTGAGTATTTCCAGTTACCGCTTCTTTATACTTCTCCACTACAATTCAAGGGACTTTTAACTCCACTACATTTATTTGATAACTTAAGTTACTTTGCAGATTCAGATTAATAATTCAAAAATACATTCAGCAAACAAACCATGATGTATCATAGTTTAAGATATGACTTTATTGATGCCCAAAGGGAAATTCACAAGATACCCAACATTATATAAAGTAATTTAAATTAGCTCCACCTTTACCATCTGAAATTGGCTATTATGCACAATGAGAACCTTTACTTTTGGTACTTTTACTTTTAAAATATTTGTTTAAATTTATTAATTTTGAATGAATGACTTTTACCTGTAACAGAGTATTTCTACACTGTTTTATTGCTACTTTTACCTGAGTAAAATATTTGCACAGTTCTTCCACTACTGCTAACAGCTGGAGCTGAAACAGTTAGTCAGTTAATCAATTGTCCAATCAACAGGAAATTGGAAACTGGTTACAATTTTGATAAATAATGAACCATTTGTCATTTGTCAAGAGAAAATGCCAAATAATGCTATATTTATATTACAGTAAAGCAGGGAAATTGTGACAGGCTTTTGAACAATTTTCTGACATTTTATAGAATAAACAATCAATCAGTTAATTGAAAAAGTTATAGAAAGATCAATGAATTATAAAAAGGAGTGTTAGTTGCAGCCCCACTAACAGCTATCAATGTTGAGTGACTTCGAGTGAGACGATGACTTCAGTACAGCCTGATTTACATTGAATCACACAATAAAATAAAATAAAATTTTACCTCTTTCAAATAAAAAATAAGAAAATTAAGCTGAGAAATGTACATGTTAGAACGCATGAAAACAGATCTAAACTGCACAGAAACAGAAGTGACTTGAGAAAGTCACTTAAAGTGAATTGTCCAGTTAGGAGCTGAAAGCATTGTCTTACCCCTTCACTGCATTCCTCGATCTCTGGTGCATTGTCCAACAACTGCAGCATGTTATAACAGCAGCTGACTACCCGCCTACCGCACCATAAGTTCGACTCATCCACCAATCACATCAAATGACTTACCAGAGCAAAAGGGACCAGGAGGCTACACCAGCTGTGGTCATCTGTAACTGTCAATCACTTCTTTCCCCCCACCCACACTGCCTTCACTTCACACACTCATGAACGCACACACACACACACACACACACACACACTCTCAGCCCAGACTGCAGAGAGAACTCAGAAATATTCGCAAGATGAAGTATTTATAAATCTAAAGGCTCCTACAGTTGCAAGACAGTATGTCCCGTTAAAGGTCAACTCTCAGAATACCACATTTGAGAAGCCAACATGGTTTTATTGCATTTACAAAAACATTTTCTTAAACAATATATCCCAACCTACTATGTGGAATATGCTCGGTTGGCTTTGAAACATCTCAGGGCTTTACTTTTAAAATAAATGTGTCCTAACTTTTGGTTTCTGTGCTGTTCAAAGTGACATCTGTTAGATAAACAGTGACGTAAAATATCTAAAGTCTGCTGGAAAACAGCTTCCACAATTTCCACAGTAATATTTCTCACTTCATGCTCAAATATTTAAGAATTATAAACAGTGCTTTGGTTGCAGAAAAGCAACACGGATAACCACATCACACAAAAAGATATGGGAAGTACAATGACTAAGTACAATCACTCTAGTGCTGTACTCAAGCACAATTCAGAATGACTAGTACCTTTATTATTATTATTTAGTGTATCTTAGTACTACTTACAATACTTTGCATGTTAGGATTTAACGCACAACGTGAAATAACCTCATAAAATACAGCTGTTGTTATGGTTTAGTTTAAAAAACAGCCCTGTTTTGTCACAATGAGATAATATATTTGTATTTCTAATTATCTAAAATGATTTAGAAAAGAAAAGATGTGAGAAAAGTCTCTCAACTTGTGAACGAGTATACAATCACTGGAAATCAGACACTAGAAAATCCCCAAATTTGTACATACAGTCAGCTACAATATGATGCACTGAGTTTGAATTACCCCGCAGCAATATAGTCAGAATTAGATCCGCCAATAGAGAGCCAATCCCCCACTAACTAACTCTAAACACTTTACTGAATACAGAACGTTACTCTTAAAGGCTTAGTTTAACATTTTGGGAAATGTGCTTTGTCAAAGTTCGATAAGAAGATCGATACCCCTTTCATGTTCATACAATACAGCTAGCAAAGCTCGCATACAGCTGGAAATAGCTAGCCTGGCTGGCAGATTTTACACAGCTTTAAAGCTGGTGGTAGGTGGATCTTGTTATAATTGGGCAGAGCCAAGATAGCTATTACCCCTGTTTCTAGTCTTTATGCTAAGCTAACTGGCCGTAGCTTTGGACAACATATTTCCTAAAAGGTCATACTGTTCCTTTTATACATGCATTTCTCTATTGCAGTATTACAATTTCCACTCAATCAAAAGATATGTTATTAAACTTATATCCAAGTGTTGCTTTACATGCAAAATGCCACCAGTTTGTCAGCCAGCTTCAGGATTTAGAGGGATTTATCATAATTAAAAACCCTCTCCACTGTCATTTCATAACCTCTCATATATCCCTCTTTCAGCTGTTGCACTTAAGAGGTGTGAAAAATTGGAGACATGTAGATTCAGATAGTACAATAAAGAAGGAATTGGAGGAAGCGTCACCGAGGGAACATTGATCGTGGGTCAAACGCTTGAGCCAAGTTCTCAATCTGCATATTCTGAAGTCTCTAGCGGTCAGCATTGAAGTACATCTCCCCTTGTGTTTACTTTTGGGAATATCAGCAGGTTAGACTGAACAGATTACTGACCTTTTAGTTCCTCAGTCTACCAATTTGTTAAATCAGAGTATAGGTTCTCAGTAGGACGCGGACACCTGATGTAATGTACCCAGCTAGTGTAGGTCAAGCACTGTACGTGGTAGCAAGCAATGGCATTGAATACACTGCAGCTACGTGTTTGTAATATTTGATTGTAGTAGAAATGTTTTGTTGTCTAATGAATGTTTTGTTTTGTCAGGTTATGTACAGTATGTAAACAAGACCCAGACCCTTGCCAACGGCTGTGCTTTGAGCTAAATGCTAATGTCAGCATGCTAACACTCTCACAATGACAATGTTAAAACGCTGATGTTAAGTAGGTTTAATGTTTATCATGTTAACCATCTTATTTTAGCATGTTCACCACGGTAACATCTGGTGAGGACATGAATGTGCCCCTCAGGAATGCCGGTCCATCCAGTAGTTGTTGAGACATGACAATAAAACTAAAATTAAAAGTCAGGGGATCACCAAAGTTAGAATACTTCATCCTGAGGGCGACATGAATATCTGTGTAAAACTTTGAGCCCTGACGCTAGTGAGGCTAAAAACTGTACTGGAACTGTAAATGAATTTAAATGGAGACATTTTCCTTGAAGGACCTTCACTACTATCATGTTTGTTATCATTCTTTCTGATTCTGGACCGTACAGCGTAATGAGGGATTCTCGGCCACGTCTCAGTGCAGTCGTTCGCTACAGTATCATGCCGGAACATGTTTCCAAACAGGTCGACACTAACTTGTGTCTGTATTGTGTCCCATTTATCTCAAGAAACAACCAATGTGTGACTGCCTCAGCCCTCCTCACAGATAAAATAAAGTGACAGATGAGAAAAGAAAACACAGCCTGTTAGATATCACTACCAGTCCTCCTCTGTTGCTTTCTTTTCACACAGAATGGAACTATCAGCCATTGTGTCTGATTCAGTATCACAGCGTTAGCAGGAGTACAGACGCTATGTCCCCCCCCCCTTCCCTTGCAGGCTTTTTTGGATATCCATTTGTTCCCTCTTTCTCTTGCCTTCCTCCTCAGCTGTCAGCTTGTGGTCAGAGGTCAACGGCTCTGAGCCAGGTGCCTGCTGGGGCAGCTGCCACAGGATTTACACAGACGACACTAACCGCAGATGTTGCCTTTCAGTGCTGGCCAAGTCACAAGGCTTATTAAATGAAACGAAATACTCATTTTTTCCCACCCACTCATCCATTCAGTCTCTCAATCCTGATTTCTCCGGTTCAGGTTACTTTGATAATATTTTAAAAGATATGTTTGGCTTTTATCAGGCAGTTGATAATGAAGAGAAACAGTAAAAGACAGGGGAGAGACAGAAGACAAAGGTCCCTGACCGGATTTCAGACCTACACTCTTCAAACAGATGCAGAAACTTCAATCATGCAGAAAGTTCTGCGGTAAACCTCTGAAGGAGTGCTCAGTCCTTCCTTGGAAATATAACATTTTAATGTAGAAAAAAGTTCACCGTGTGCCAGTGCGTTTCACATCAGTGTCTTATTCCTCAGGCCTTGAAACTCTCGGTCACCTCCAAATATCTCCCTACACCTGTTTTCTCAAACTATGCCTCTAAATGTCCTTAGATAAAAAAAGACTAAGGCATGAATATTTTGCTCAAACAGCTAGAGTGCTCAGTGTTTAAATGCACAACAGGCAAGTTTCACACCTCTTTTAAGTACTGTTGATGGCAGAAAACAAGATAGGTGACAGAATCTCCTCCAGTGATTATCTGCTCAGGAAGGACGGCTAAAAATACAGCTGGTATGAAGCTCAGAGACAAGGTAGAGAGATACCAGATGCATTGTGGCATTAATGGTATGTCAGGGACACTTAGACACACACACACACACACACACACACACACACACACACAAACACACACACTTGCACAGCCTGCTGGCATCAGACCAGTGGACTAAAGATACCCCTTATGTGTCCTTACTATTGAATAAATAAGATCTTTCGCAATCAGTGTACTTTGCCCAGCTACAACCAGGCGTCTTTGATTGGCCTCTAATCTATTACATCTACTACTCATTACTACTACCACTACTCTACTCATTAACTCGTTAGTCCTCTGTGATTGTAAAATGGGTTCTCGGTCTGTTCTTACCATTTTATGACATTTTATCAACCAACAGATAAATCGAGAAACTGATTGACGGACTGGACATTTAATGATTTGGTCTTGTAAAGACAAACATTTGCAATAACTGAGAAGAATGGAAATTTGGGGGTTTACAGAGCAAATTAAGGAGAGTTTACCTGAACTATGCTGGGGTAGCATGTGGTTGCCTGTGGGTAGACAGGGAGTCCATACGGCTGGAGAATCACAGTGGGCGAGGAGAGCATAGCCCAAAAACCACGCACAAGGAGACAGGGAACGGAGGAAGATGGGAGGAAAAGGAAAAGGAGAGCAGGGGAAAAGGAAAGGTTGATATGTACACAGGAGAGCAGGCAATCGGGCTGGTAAAAAAAAAAGAAAAAGTAAAGAAAATCCCAACAGGAGAAAACAGGAGATCCAAGACGGTGAGGGGAAAGAAGGTTAAGACTCTATTTAACCTCGCAGATGAGTCAAAGACGAAAACACAAAGAAAGTCCACAAAACAGATGATGTCTTGTCCGGAAAACACAGTATGTAGAGCAGTGAAAGAGAAAGCAAGTGAGCTTCTGTGTCCATCAGTTCATCATGCAGCCTGACAGACAGAAACACATGCTCAGGGTCCCATTTCAGTTATATAAATAGTCACTCATGTCCTGCTCTCTGAGTTTACCACCTCACCACCCTCACACTTTGTCATGCAAGATTTCTCCCTTCTTGTTACACATTTGTACAACAACAGCCTCTTAAACAGGTATAAGAGAAAACCCTGAAACCAGGGAAAGTAATGTGACTCCTTGTGTACCCTTATGCTTCGTCAGCTAAAAGTCTGTAATCATTTTTATATTAATCATATTTATCACACACACACACACACACACACACACACACACACACACACACACACACACATTAATTTGAAGCTCGTACCTTCAGTGTATTCAGCTGTTTGTTTTCTGTTTGACCAACAGAGTGCGACACGACCAACATTCCCACTTCCGTTTGGGCGCACAGGGGCATGATGGGATATGTAGTGCGTGCCAAGGCCCTATAAGTGAATGTGAACTTCCTTTAACGTCCTCTTTACTGCGCGAGCCTGAGCGAGACAGGTACGGATCTCACCCTCATGCTACATCACAACACAAACTCACAATGGTTTAACGGTTTTTAAATGTACATAACTGCGTACGCAAAGAAAGTAAACGTAGTTGGGAGGGAGAGGATGCCTTTAAAATATCCAACGTTTCATTTTGTAATGGATTGTTGAAGGGAAAAGCTAATCCGACTCGGCTAACGCTAGCTTGTCACATTTAACAACGTGGTGTGGCGCGGCTGCGGCCTAGTCTCAAGGCTGACCAATTACTGGTTTCTAACATATATTTATGATTTCTTATTGTTGCAAACACACTAAATCTTCTAATATAGCACTGGTGTGACTTTATTACGTTCCACAAACATCCCGTGTGTGTTCACTATTCACGGACCATACGGCCGCAAACAAATGTTAACGCTACACTGCTGTTAACTTCTTACAATTAAATATAATTTACGTTCCAGCGAGAATTGTTGTGGTTGCATGTGAATTTCTCGGAGATTAATAAAGTATATCTATATTCAGATTAGTATATTTTGATGTATGCATTGTATTGTTAAACGAAATTGGCTGCAATTTCATGACTGAACTCCAATTGAATTGATTCAGTGGGAATGAAACTGTTTGATTAAATCGTGTAGGAAGACTGCTTTGCTGAATCTGTCCCAGATTGGTGTAACACTTTTTAGAGCTCGCTGTGAATTTTGACTCATCTGATGTAAAATAATTGACTAAATATGTACTTTTAACTAAACTCACTTTTGTATTTACATTGAAGGCACTTCTAAGCCGCCATGCCCGTTGCCAGGAGTTGGGTTTGTCGCAAGACATACGTCACCCCCCGCCGTCCCTTCGAGAAGTCCCGTCTCGACCAGGAGTTGAAACTCATCGGTATGTTATTTCATGAACACTGACTTTAAAAATGTGGATAAAATATGGAGACTAGATGGCACTTAACTTATTTACTATTCTATCTTCTTTCAAGGCGAGTATGGGCTGAGGAACAAGCGTGAGGTGTGGCGGGTCAAGTTCACCCTGGCCAAGATTCGCAAAGCTGCCAGAGAGCTGCTCACTCTTGATGAGAAGGACCCCAAGCGCCTGTTTGAAGGTATACATAAGTTCAAATGCAGGCGTGGGCAGTGTATTGGCCGATGATTAAAATTTTCAACTTGTCAGACTTTCCTCTGGTGTCACGAATTCCTCGTCAATGAGGCCAATTTTGTCACTTTACTCAAATTGCTGTGTGTGCGCCTGTATGTTTTGTAAACGGCTCCTGTGTGGTTTTCCAGGTAATGCTTTGCTCAGGCGTCTGGTGAGGATTGGTGTGCTGGATGAGGGTAAGATGAAGCTGGATTACATCCTGGGTCTAAAGGTTGAAGATTTCTTGGAGAGGAGGCTGCAGACACAGGTCTTCAAGCTTGGACTTGCCAAGAGCATCCACCATGCCCGTGTCCTTATCCGCCAGAGGCACATTCGGTAAGCTCTTGGGGAAACAAACATGAAATAATAAAGGGGGGGGTGGTCACAAGTGTTCTGAGGGACTCATGAGAATCTCTCAATGCTTCCTCTTCCATCAGAGGACGGTCAACTTGTAACGCTCTCGGCTGAGATCAGTAAAGCATTTCAGCAAGGTCAATTCGGTATCAAAACCGTATACCTTGTCAGTAGACATTGCCCAGAGCCAATCCTGCCACCGCGGGCTTGAACTGTGCCACTGAGGTGTTGTGGCTGTCAGGTAAGGTTACAGGGGATTGCACCTCGGGCAATTGTAGTGTTCTACACCTTGTGTGTTGTGTCCCAAATACTAAGGCTGATGATTTAAGATTCATATACTCAGATTTTCTGTGGTGTCACGAATTCCTCGTCAATGAAGCCTGTAGTAAATTACTGGAACCGGCCCTTTACTATGTTAAGAGTAATACATTTGGATAATATAGTCTCATGCTTTGTCATCCAGTTAAATTCCTCCCATTAAACTATTTTTGCTTTTAAGCATACCATGTGGAATCATCTTTTTGAATGTGTTCTCTAAATTCAATTCAATTTTATTTATATAGCGCCATATCATAACAAAGTTATCTCAGGGCACTTCTCTAAAGTCTCCCTCGTTGTCTCTTCTTGCAGTGTGCGCAAGCAGGTGGTGAACATCCCCTCTTTTGTGGTTCGCCTGGACAGCCAGAAGCACATAGACTTCTCCCTGAGGTCTCCGTACGGTGGTGGACGCCCAGGCCGCGTCAAGAGAAAGAACGCCAAGAAGGGCCAGGCTGGAGCTGGAGGAGCTGACGACGAGGAGGAAGATTAAGAAGGATGTCTTCCAGGGAGTGTGTTCTGATACCTCCTGTCAAAATATTAAATAAATGTTTGGTCTGACCAGAGAAATTGAGTTGTCTTAGTTTTTTTTCTTTTTTCTCTTCTCCCTGTGGAATATTTGCTCAGTTCCTTACTGTTTAACTGCACCGGTTTATACCATTTTATAGGGTGGTTTATACTGTAGAATAATTCTGGACATAAAGGCTCATTGTTGTAGAGTCTTTCTGAGGAAGCTGATTAACTGTCAAATTGTTATACTAGAGGTTACGAAGTTAATAGCTCTGAATGTCTATTTGGGTTATCCCTGAAGTCAGAATGGTACAGACTACGCCCCTACAGTTGTAGTGGTACCGTCGTACCTGTTGACGTCATGCCCCGTCCACCAGGAAGTAAATGAGTTCCGTGCTAGAGGCGTGAACGTGTGCAGGCTCTGCCGAGAGACCGGAGTGATCAATTTGGCGATTGGACACGTTTTTGTAAATGTAAGTAATCGAAAGCTTTTCAACTCACGCTTGGTAATGTAATGTTTCTTCACGGTGGTAGCTACTAAGCCAAGACGATTAGTTTACACTCAATGCTAACATTTGCACAGCTCTTAACGCTAACCCCACTACATACTGATACCAGTAAATACAGCCAATGCTACAATGGTTTAGCCTCTTACACCAAGTTTGAACTGTCTTATGTTTTATAAAGCTGTGACTTAGTCATACTCCTTTTGTCTTGATGTTAGCTAACGTTGCCGTAAACTGTCACATGGAAGTATTTTTCTGTTGGTCAGACCTGGGCTGTTTTTTTGTGTCCTGAGTAAATAAAACGATGGTTATACTGTATAACTCTACAGCAAATGAAAGTGATCAAAGAAAAATCAACCGTTTCCCCCAGTACAGTTTGTTGTTGTCACAAACTCATCTACTTTCTATATACATTATATTCCCATGCGTCAAATCCTATCATGTAATTCCGTGTGATGTAATGCCTTGTTTCTTGCATTTCATCTCTTCATGCACGCTTTTATTCGAGCACCGTTCAAAATAATGTTGCACTGTGTTCTTTCATACAACTAAACGGAAATTGCTTTACATGAAGGCAATGTTGTGAAATAACACCCGGAAGATGAGCTAATGATTCTTTATAATATCTTTTTGTGTAAAGTTTAGGGTAAAAGTATTTCTTTTACTTTTCTATATTATGTGATGTAGCACTAACAACATCCTCAAAACTGGATTTAATCAATGTATCAGTGACACAGTGACCAATAAAAATAGAAATGATTATCTCCACCAGGGTAGTATTTGTTGCAGGATAGTGGAATGGATTGTGTTGTAATATCTGTATGGGTGGATTTTATTGTGTTTGTCACGCTTTGCTCTGTCTATTCACTCATAGATTTTCTATAAATTACGTTTCATATGTGTGTAGTCTTGTATATGAGAAAGCTGATCCGTGTTTCTGTGCCAGCAGAGCGATGTCTCCTGATGAGCTGGTGTACTTGGGAATTCTCGCTGCCTCCATCCCTGTTGGATTCCTCTTCCGTTACCTCAGTGAGTATGTTGGTCCGAGTTTCAGCCCCACTTATATATGAACTGCATACATAATTAGCAAAATGCATTATTTACTTTTCTATTGGCCAGTGCTGTTATGCCTCACGGTGTCTGTAACTGATTATGTGACATAAGATTTTTTTAAATACATATTTGTCGTCTAAAAAGGCATCAGCTAACAGTTACAGTTGCATTGTGGAACCAAGATTTGTTTTTGTTCACATACCAAATACCAAACAATATATTTAACATCATTTAACTAAGCAGGAGGGCTTCTAATGATCATACATATTTAGAAATTTGTCTTAAAAGGGCACTGGACAGTTGCTTTATGGGAAAGCACTCCTGTTCTTTGAAGGGGTAAAGAAAGTGAAAATCTGCTTAGCAGTCTCTGCTAATAAGGATTAGTGATGTTTAATCTGGTGACCATGAATGATAGTCAAAGATGACTTTAACTCATCTTTGCCTTTGTTCAGGATTCTGGGGTTTGTGCTTCGCAGCCTCTGTCTTGTATTTTGCGACTGCAGTTTATATGTTGTCATGATTTTTAACCATTTCTCCGTTCGTCACATAAAATAGTTCTGCAGTTTTGCTATCTGGCGCACGTGTATTGCTGGCTGTGTTCTTTTTGGCCACTCGATTGTTGGTTTGAAAACATATACTTGCATACGGAACAGATGGTTGGAAGACCTCTGTATGGAGTGTAAACACACGTTGTGTATACTACACGTACTGTATACTATACGCTTTTGAGAAAGGTTGATGAGCCTGTTGTATTTGGGTTGCACCTGTCCTGGTTGACACTGTCAATAAACGAAAAAGCAGTAAAAAGCACTGAGCTGGAAGTGACACACCATGTTTGTATTTTTATTCACTGACATTAATAGCACATCCTGTCTAAGACGTCTACACAGCTTGTCACATTCGGTGTCTCGGATGCTTTTGCCACCCCATGTAGGATAATATGTACGATATTATGTTGGAATTGTTGTTTAGCTTGATTGTACTGTGCTTGATAATGAACTGATATAATCTGTTCCTAGATTTATTGCTCTTTTCGATTTTGCCACTGGCAGCAATGTACTTACCTATAGCACTTGTGATTCATCACCAGCACTCATATTATTTGATACCACATCTTGTTTTCGACCATGGTTCTATGCACTTTATGTAAAACTCTTATTTGGAAGTCGCTTTGGATAAAAGCGTCTGCTAAAAGCCGAAATGGAAATGGAAATGTAGCCACTCGGTAGATGGTCGTAGGTGACTTCATTGTATAATGTTGCTCTCACTTCAGGTCCTCCTGTGAAGCAGGGGGCAGCTCTTCTTCTGGGCCTCTCCATCACCATCGCCACCTGTCACATCCACACCCTCCACTCGTTGGTGACGGTGATCGGAACATGGATTATTATAAAGAGCAGCTGGCGGTGAGAGATGAACTTGAATGCTTATACAAACTTATTTCACTGTATGACACACACACACACACACACACACACACACACACACACACGCTTTTAGTACAAAAGTCGGAACAGTGGACCTGCCACTTAAAACAAAATTTTCATTATTTAATATTATTTTCTCAAGTACAGAATTTGACAAGTCTATAAAACATATGAAATGTTAGAAACAGAGATTCACCTTTAAATATGACAAAGAAAAGCAGTAAATCGTGTTCAGCAAACGCTGCGGAGCTCCAGAAGCTGGACTGTGCAGACACAACATGTAAACGGATTCATTTGTCTCTCTCAACAAGACATGCCCCGGCGTTGAGTCTCAGCTGGTCCTTTCTCTACCTCCTTTTCTTCCGGCTGGTCACTTGGTTCGGGTTGCCACCACCGACGCCTTTTGCTAACGCCGTCCAGCTACTTCTCACCCTCAAGGTACAGAAACATCAGAACATCTACTGCAGCGATCAACACGCAGCGTTTTTGTCTCACAGTTTGTGCATTTTGTTGACTCTTGATGTTTCTTCACGTTTTCAACTCAGATGGTAAGTCTAGCAAACGAGGTGCAAAGCTTCCACATAGAGAAGAAAAAGGAAGTGAGCTCTTTTGCCAAGTCTCCCGTCATCGGTGGTCTGTCCCAGGAGCCCTCTCTCTACGATATCCTGTCCTATAGCTACTGTTATGTCGGTATTTTGACCGGTAAGTCCGTGGAAATCCATAATTATGTTTGTGTGTGAGCAGTTAATATGTTCATTTGCTTTTGCATGAATTTTAACCGTTGTCTCTTTTTGTCTCGCTCTCCGCCACTTGTCCAACATTGTGAGTCCATATCGTTTTGAGTATTATTTGAAATGACCTCTGGTTTTCATAAACCTCTGCTCTCTTTTTGTTTTCTCACTCCCCTTTCCTGTCCAACAACAACACCCTCTCTTCTTTTGAACCACACTTGTACCTTTTGTGTCTTGCATTGTCCCGATTTTGTCTGTCACTGTCTCCTCAACACTGCCTCCATTCCTTTATCTCATACCTCCATCTCATCCCTAAAGGTCCGTTCTTTCGCTTCCAAACGTACGCCGACTGGCTGAGGCAGCCGAGCCCGCAGGTCCTGCCCGGCTGGGTGCCGTGTCTGCAGCGTTTGAAGCTGGTCCCCGTCTTCGGCGCTCTGTTTCTGGCTGTCAACTCCGTCTTTCCACTGGCTTACGTTCGCACAGCAGATTTCCTGGATCAAAACTTTTTCTTTAGGTATTGTTACAACCGTCACTACTACCCTGATAATGTCAGCTATAGGAGTTGAAGATTTATTAATCATCATATTATCATTGCATAATTTCTTTAACCTGTATTAATAATACATTATAGATTTAGTTTTAGGATAAATAAAAGCATGAGCATAAAATTTGCGTGAGCAACTGCATTCAATAAAATAAAAGTATTTTGGACGAAGTAATAAAGACTTATTTGATCTAATAGAGAAAGTATAATCACGTCAACCTTTGTCAAACTAGAATTACCAAAATAATGCCGAGTCCTTATAAGGGCTTTTAAGCAACATACCGTACATACAGTACACGCTCTTGTCAAAACTATATCTTAAATGTGGTTATTAATATTTCAGAATATTACCTACATTTTACTGAGAGCCATTTAACTTAAATTGCAGTATACTGGTTGCACAATGTGTCTCTGCTCATTACTTGTCAGGAGTCCGGCTGCAGTGTGTCAGAGGACGGCAAATCAAACCAGACAAATGAATGAAAACAAAGATTTCAAACTGTGGAGGAATGAGAGATGAATAATTTTTTCTCTCTCTCTCTCTCTCTCTCTCTCTCTCTCCAGGTTGTTCTACATGACAGCGGTGTTCTTCGTGTTTAGGATGCGTTTCTATGCAGCGTGGTGTGGAGCCGAGGCTGGTTGTATCAGTGCAGGTCTGGGCTGCTATCCAGAAAAGGCGCTGTCCAAACCTGGAGGAGGACCCACCGTCAACTACAGGTGCATAATCACAGGAGCAACCTACATATTAAAAGAGGATGCATCAATAATTGCTCACTCAACCTCTTGATCTGTATGGAGTTAATGTTTTTCCTGTTGAAAGTGAGAAATGTGTGCCATTTTGTTTTCTCTTTTTCTACATGTGGCCAGTCCTGATCCCACCACCGAAGAGAAATATGACTTCAAAACCATCCAGAACATTGACTGCTACAACACTGACTTCTGTGTGAAGGTCCGACACGGCATGCGTTACTGGAACATGACGGTGCAGTGGTGGCTGCATCACTACATCTACCCCAATTCCCCCTTCAAATCCTACACTCTCCGGTAAGGCTTTATGTGTGCAGCAGTTTCTGCTTGTTTTACAGAAATGTATCCCCGTTCTCTGTTCATCCGTTGTTTAGGCATCAAAATGCTTTTATGGGACCGGTGCAATGGGATAAAATATTAAAGATTTCAGCTGGGATGTCTCCAGATTTGAAAGCATGTTTTCTGGTCCTGATACTAACACACTCTGACCAACACCAACATTGTCTTAATTAATGACTTCCCTACACTGTCTGTGGAGCTTCACCCTGCTGAATATATATACGCTTTTATTTAAAAAAGGCAAAGTAATTATATAGATTATAAACAGGAACTATAGTTTTTAGCAAACATTTCAAAAAAGGAGTGAATAGTGCATTTTTAAGACTGTTCAGCCATGGATTTGGCTCACTAGTGAGTATTTACAACAG
The DNA here is from genome assembly GCA_036023655.1 of Nannoperca australis. Taxonomy (NCBI): domain Eukaryota; kingdom Metazoa; phylum Chordata; class Actinopteri; order Centrarchiformes; family Percichthyidae; genus Nannoperca; species Nannoperca australis. Next base: position 36,657 of record JAVQJD010008621.1, on the reverse strand, counting down.
CAGGACAGTGTGAAATAAACTACAGCGCCAGTGTCCATGGTAACAGAGAAACATGTCACCAAGTGTGACAGTGTGCCTCGTGTGTTTGTAATTGTTTTTGGACGACAATGGAAGTTTATGGCACAAAGAAATAATATATATCAGGCTTTGGCTACACAGAAAATACATAGTAGAATACAGAAAATACAGAATATAAAAATATAAAAATACAGAATATGACCAGACTTTTCCTTTAAATCTCATTTTATTGGATAAGATTTCTGTTTATTGTTTATTTCCTGCAAACATACTTTAAATAATTCATATTAAATTACCTGTTTAAAACTTAAAACTGCCCTTATACTTTTTTTTGCACACAAACCATCCTGTTTTTTTGCTTGAAAAATCTAATGACAGAAGACAGAATCCGTCACAGTGGGGTCTCACTTCAACCTTTCTCCTGTTTGTGTGCAACTCTCAGGGCTGGCTGGACCATGTTCATCAGCGCCTACTGGCACGGACTACACGCTGGCTACTACCTCTCCTTCCTCACCATCCCTCTGTGCATCGCAGCCGAGTCCGCCATGGAGGCCTCTGTCCGAGCTAAACTGGGTCCTCGTGGGCAGAACATCTTCGACTGGGTTCACTGGTTCCTGAAGATGAGGGCCTATGACTACATGTGCATGGGCTTCGTGCTGCTGAAGGCCTCCGACACCATCGACTACTGGACGTCCATCTACTTTACCATGCACATCATCGCCGTTTGTTGTATAATAGTTGGCAGGGCCCTGAAGGGAGGGAAAAGGGAAGGGAGGAGAGGGGACAAGGAGGAGAAAAGAGAGGGAGAGAAGATAGAGAATGTGAAAGAGAAAGGTGGAGAAAAAACAGACTGAATGGAGGTACAGTGGAGAACTGGTTGGATACTTTTTTGGGACACGAGGAGGAGACTTCAAGATTAGAATTTCCAATATTGATCGCACCAACACTCACTTTTCTAGCAACAAACGTCACAAAGATCCATAAAGATTTCTTGTGTAAAAATGTAAAAGGTTCAGCCTCAATTTGATTCAAAAACAGTAAATTAGACAAAAGTGTGTTATGTAAAATTCGGCCAAAGGTTGTCTGGAGACATTTTGTACATGTACATAAAAGCACTGTGAAGTCTGGGAGATGAATGTTTGGGCTCGATGAATGTTACTTTTATAGTGTGAGTGGCAACTGGGGTGTAAATAGTTCATGAATTCCCCTCATCTGTGCGTCTGCCTGTACTGTGAAAAAAAGAAAGGAAAAAAAAAGGTTGTTGAAATGTCAAGATGCTGTTTTACAAACGGGGAGTAGAACAAGTGAAACAATAACTTTCCACAACCAACAAAACATTCCAACATCACTCAATATTACGTTACCGTCCGTTTATTCTGAAGTACAGATTGAATAGATTGGGACGACAAAACATCATGAAGGTATCATTAGGTGATTATACCTGTGAGCATTATCAGAGGTTTCCAATTTATTCATTTTACACAACAAAATAATTCTGTTGCCATTTGGCATCTTAAATCAGCACCTTGGCTTTTTTTGACCACAGTAAATAAATAGAATTATGTTTTTGTTATAATTAAATGATGAAAATTTGAAATGTAAAACTTACTGTGGAGCCCTTATTCAGTTAAAGCAAAAATACAAGCACCATGGCGCACAGTGGAATTCCAACTGGTTTAGGTTTAAAGGAGCAAACCAAGGTCCAGTTTACATTTGTTTTGCTGCCTAATTGCATTCTTTAAGTGTTTTAGAATTTGTTTTGAATCACCTGAAGCATTTTAATACTGTTCCTTGTTTTGTTTGCTGAACATTTCTGAGCTGTTTTACTCCCATGATCCAGTGAATCCAAAATGTTTTTCTGTTTGGAGTCCCCCACTCTGGCAGTTTTGCCTCCGGTGAGGAGTGTGCCATGTGAAAAACAGCAACAGTCCGTTCACTGCCAACATGTCTGTACTGCCATCGTGGACCATTCAGGGTTGGGACCAAACATTTGATACAAAAAGTATCTATAAGCTGCCAATGTGAGTCAACAACAGCACAGCTAGGGCTGGGCGGTGTGTTTGAAATCATTATCACAGTATTTATGTAGTTATATTTCCAAAACTCATATGTGCCACAATATGAAACATGTATGCAAAATAATTTTTGAAATAATCAAACTGTTGGTGTTCAATGCAATAAACTGCACCGGTGTTATGTGTAAGATGTGAACAAACATATAAAACAAAAACACTTGTGCTTAAAGTTGCTATATGATTACATTGAATTGTCGCCCAGTCCTAACCACAGTAAACTGTAATAGTTGGAAAACAGGTTGAGGGTTCTTTCACTCTGTCACTGTGTGATGACTCCACTGTATCTCTGTTTTATACGAGCATGACGGACCGCAGAGTTGAAAGGTTTTTGTTATCCAAATGTTACTTGGAATCGAGATTATTTGAATTACAAATAGATTCTGTGTGAATCTGTGTCACACTTCAACTGTAACACTCCTGCTTTGTAACAGTGTTACTTGTGTAATACACATCAGCATTTCCTCATAACTGTTACTCTCTTGCCTGTTCTTTTTTTAAAAGTCTACTTGAAATGATTATCTCTGCATTATTAGTTAAAATGAGGCTCATTATTACCTTGTGTAAGTCATTAGGATAAAGACTTTTATACGTCACATTTCTTTCATTTGTCACACGGGGAAATCGATAACTCTGCAGCATTAGTGAACACAAACACACCTGCTCATTTACCTCACAACAGTTTCATTTTCAGCCGAGCTAAAGTCCAGTGTGCGTATTTAACTACACCCCAGTGATAAAACATTTTTGTTTTTGCTGGTGAATTCATAATTTGAACTTGTATGAAATATTAAATGTGTTCCCATCAATGCCCACAATTTAACTTTGCCAAAACAATGGATAATAAATACACTTAAAGAAACTTCTGCGAACCCCTCAATGACACAAATTACCTTAGTTTAAGCTGTATGCTTCTGACAGCTGGTTATTCGACCGTGCAAATTGTAAATGAATGGTAACCACCTCCTGGATATAATGGGTTAAAGCATACAAGGAAGTACCTTTGTGGACACTTACAAAGGGAGTAAAGTCCGTAAGAGAAGACAACAGGGAAGGGATTCCTGGATTGGCAGCATTTCCTCATGACGGGCTGCTTCACCATTTGTTTTATGCTGCTGGTAAAGTATTAGATGTGGTTACAGGGGAAAGTCTTTAAAGCAGGTTGTGTTGAACTGCAGCAGAGAAATGGCCAGTGAACCACATAGACGAGGCTCAAGTCAGGGGTATGACTACACTGAAGGTGCGTCTTTTCTTCCCTCTGATCACATTCACTTGTACACATTTGTTTGTGGGATTTTTACGACTTCAACCGAATATCTAAATAATGTAACTGTTGATATGGAATCATCTTTTACTCTGAATTGTCTTGACACGTGTTGCTCGATCATTTTCTTTGCTGTTTTTCTGACCACTCCCAGGGTATGGCAACCCTGGTGACCAGCAGTCCCTGAGGTTTAGACGGGTTTCATCTCGAGTGTCCAGTCAGAAGTATCCTCAGTTCAACTGGGGCTCGACCCCTGCTGAGGAGGATGAAGAGGGCAACAGTGGACAGCCCCGGGACATCAGGGGCATTCCTCTGCCCATGGCACTGAAAAGAGCTGTGTGGTACGAAACCTACATCTGATAGTTTGAAGGTGTATTAAAAAAATGAATTATTAATTAAAGACCCCCTCCATACATGTATAACAATACTCTGCTTTGAAATATAATTTAAAGCAACTATAACCATTTTTTCTTTTGACTAGTGGCAATGTGAAAACAGTGTGATAGGGGTTGCCCGTAGTGATGAACACACAGAGAAAAATCTCACAAATCTGCAGCTCCCCTCAGCTTTACAGAGCTTTGTAGAGAGTTTAAGCTCATTTATTTGGTTTTACGACCTCTCATAACATTGTTTTCTGCCCCAGCATGCTGTCTTTTTCAGCAAAAGAGCTCTAAAAACCTCACTGTACACCACCTGCACAACACCAAACAGCAGACAGACTTGTTCCTGCTGCCCCCAAGTGGTCAGAAACTCAGTGGTCAGTTCTCAATGTCCTGTTGTGCAGTAGAGGCTTTAAATTTCCACATACACATGTCTAACGCTTTATTTTACAAGTTCGTCGTTTGGTAACAATTTCCAAGAAACCTGGGAAAAAGCTATGTAATTTGGTAAAAAGTATAGAGAAAAAAGAAAAGCTACATGTAATAACCATTTGTTCTTCATGTATAATTGGAAACATAAATGTTTTTCACTTTTTCTTTCTCCCAAATGTATTCTGGTAAAATGAATAAAATGAAAATGTATTCGTGTTCAGCTGACCTGCTGTGTACCACCAAAATTCCCCTTTAGGTTAAGTTAGCAATTAATAAGAATTCATCGGTTAGAAATATACCAAGTGAACATTGTCTCTAGTTTCCCTATAATTACGACCTAATTACATATTTCTTTTGGGGAAATGTCCTGGACATTATTTGGTAGTTACAATACCATAAAATAAAATAATATATCACACAATAGTTACTCCACAGTCATTAAAGTGTATTTTATCCATAACAGGCAGGTGCAGAAAATGCAAGTGCCAGTGGTTTCCAGCAGCGAGTCCTGGAAACGGAAAAAGGCCAAATCTCTGCGTAAGCTCAAAGACAACGCCAGTGGATTTGTCAACTTTTTCTCACTATGGAGCAAGTCCTTGCAAAAGATTGGAGGTAAACATTTAACCACTAATTTAAAGGGGACATTAAGGGGCTTGGTTAGAGGAGATTTTTCAGTGACTCTGGCCTTTAGATTATGCAAACCTATACCTATGCATAATATGGTAAAAAAATTGTTTTAATACATTTTTATTAAAATCACGGCCTTCTACCCCCACAGGGAACTTTGGAGGTGGTGTCCAGTCTTACTTCCTATTCCTGCGATTCTTGGTGGTGCTCAATTTTGTTTCCTTTTTGCTGATTGCTGGATTAGTCCTCATCCCCAGCATTGTCTTCAAATCTGTTGGGACCAGCCTGGCTAACAACACCGGTAATGACTTGTTCAGGCTACAGTTTGTAAGCTCACAACATATCATTTTGCTTTAATTTGAGGGTAACACAATGGCTCTTCATTTACCCATATTTCCCTGTGTTCTGATGTTTTAGCACAATTCTTTCTAATTTAAACAGGAAATCTTCTCGCAGTATCAGGCAACAGTGTTCGTAGGAGTAGTGTCAGCTGCTGTATTACCCATAGAAATAAAATGAAGGGATGGTTATTGGTGCATGAGCAGAATAATTATTCCCCAAACCATATCTAAATAAGAATGTAATTACCTGAGGTTCATCTGTACGTATGTGTAAAAATATAGAAGGTATAATGTTGACATGTTTTATCATGCATGATCAACTGCTTTCCCACCTACTTTCCAACCTAGTAGTTTTCTCATTTTCCCCGTAGTCCTTTTCACAAGAGGATGTGTCGCTATTTTCTTATTTTATCAAACAAAATCCTTCATTTTTTAAAATCTGTGTGATGAAGTTTTATCTAGATGATAGTGTAGGGATTAAGACCCTTTGCCTCTGCTATCAAGTGAGCCACAGGCCTGTATTTAATCACCACTGCAGCTTTACTCTCCTTCTTTTCCTTTCTTTCTGTTCTGTTATTAAAACAACTTAAGACAACTAGATGCCCTGTACACAGTATACACATATATACATTCAGAGACCTATAGAAGTACTGCAATCTCTGAGGATGCATGCAGAGATGATCATGAAGCTTTCCTCTTGCTGTGTTTTCCAGGTTCCGAGAAATGCATGGCTTATGACCCTAATCCTCAAGGCTTGGTGGTGTTCTATAATTACTTCCTTGACTTAGTTTCGGGAACGGTGAGAAACTGCAGCATCGCAGTGACCTGCGAAACAAATATTGTTGTTTTTGATCATTGGACATATGAGTCTGTACATCTTTTGCTTTTTTTGTATGTTTGAACTCTCGAGCTTAAGACTTTTACCAGGATTTTAGAAATACTGAGGTCATGAGTCCTACATGTGGCACATATTTCAGATAATACTTGTGATTATACTAATTGATCCTTTCTATACACCATTCTAAGGTCCCATTTCTTGATGAGAGTTAGATGAGAAGACTGACATGACTCTCATGCCTGCACAGTAAAGATTATGTTACAGACAGCCAGCACCTTGTTAGTGTAGCTTAACATTGCCACAACATGGCTCTTTCCAAAGGTAACATCTACCCGCCTGCACCTCTAGACTCACTAATTAACATATTATATCTTTCATATCTTTATTGTTTGTTAAATCCTTACAAAAAACTAAATTAAATAGTTGTTTGATGGACATTGTCTCTTGGAGCTGTGATTTCCTGGAATTTCCACTGGTTGCCTGGCAACCTGATGGTGACAGCAGGATTATAGGAAGTAACTGCTCCTGTCCAAGAAATAGTCCCACACGTAACCCCTGTAAAACCACAACACGTTGTTTTTACACTTCAGTTTTTGTACACATTAAACAAAGAAATATATAACGTGTTAAGTATTGAGGCTGGGTGTTCTGGCAGGCCGAATTTGTTACCTTTGGACAAAGCCAGGCTAGCTGTTCCAAGCCTGTATGCTAAACTAAGCTAAGCTAAGCTAACCGTCTCCTGTCTCCAGCTCTATATTTACAGACATGAGAGTGGAATTGATCTTCGCATCTAACTCTCTGTAAGAAAGTGAATAAGTGTATAATCCAAAATATCAAACTACTGCTATTAACCAAAGTGGATGTGAAGTGTATGATACACTGTTACTTTTATTATAACTATCCAATATGGCATCTGTGACCGTTTTCTTAAGACCACAACAAAAAACAAACAAACACCATAAAATATGGGTATATAGTTTCAGTCAATATACATGACAGAGTTGGACGTTTTGGAACAGAGGTTTACATTTCAAAATAAAAGTCGATGAATAACATCCTAGCAGGCTATTTCCCACACACAATCCATGATATATTTAGTTTATCAGACATGCTTAATGACTATCCTCTCTTCTTTGTTCAGGGTTTTATGGAGTATTCATACATGTTTTACGGCTACTACAACAACACAATAATGGAGGACAGTAACTTCTCCTACAACATCCCCCTGGCCTACCTCTTCACTGCTGTTTTTTATTTCGCCATTTGTCTCATTTGTATCATAGCACGGTCAGTCCCAGAACAGACATGTCCAGGTTTAGTATTAATAATCAAGATTTTGTGTATGTGTGTGTGTGTGTGTGTGTGTGTTCAGATCAAAAAGTTAAATAAACAGAATGTCTTTTAAAAGCCTAAGTCAACAGTGACTTTGACCTGCATCTGTATCCTCTTCCCCAACTGGCTGCTCGCGCACAGCATGGGGACTGCAGCTCGAGTTGCTGTGGCAACGGGAGGCAGCATTGTGGGCAACTACAGCATGATAGTGTTCACCAGCTGGGACTACGGTTGCCTGGGAGACCGAGCTACCAAACTGAAGCGGAAAAACATCCACTACCGGCTGCAGGTCAGAGGGGATCTGTCCTACTTACTAGGATGGCAGTTAGGGAAAAGAGAAATGTGGTGGACATGTGGCAGTTTTGCATAATCACTCTCTTTTCTCTCTTCTCTCCGCCAGGTGGATCTGGAGGAGGAGAGCATAAAGAAAAGGACTGCCTCTCTGACTTTGGGTCAAAAAACTGTTTTATACTCTCTACGTGTTTTCATGTGTTTGGTTGCATTCGGGCTCATCATAGCAGCCTTCTACGGGATCTTCGCAGCCACCGTCTTCAGCCAGGTAAATTATGTAAAAGCAGAGTGATGATGCTGATGTGGTCTTGGGTCTTTGAAGTCTTGGGTGACCTTTTTGACGTCCATCTCTGACAAACAGGTGAGCAGTGGGGCGAAAGGGATCCAGGGTTTGATTTTTGAGTATCTACCTTCCATTGTCATCACCACCGGAAACTTCCTGGTGCCGCTGCTGTGTGACCAGATCGCCCTGATAGAGCGATATGCCCCCAGCACGACTGTCATAGTGGCACTGTTAAGGTTTGCACTGGTGTTTCTGTGAGACAGATTATGCCAGGGCATTTTGTTCATTTGTGTTTGGAAATGATAAAATGACCACAGTGATGGAAGAAGAAGTACCCAAAACCTTTACTTTAAAAGTATTAAAACAACTATGTGAAAATACCCTATTGAAAGTAAAAGTCCTGCACTTTGTACTTAAAGTATCAACAGTAGACCAGTAGAGCCTAAGGGTCAGACCTCCTCTAAAGGGTCATAAGATTCATTTTTATGAGGACAACATGTTTTGTATTGTGTTTTATAAGTTTATCATATGTTTTTTTTAATCTAAAATCTTAATTTGAATAACTAGTAACTAAGTGGAAATTTAAAGTAGCATAAAATGAAACCTAAAAGAACGGCAAAATTGTACTTAAGTACAGTACTTGAGTAAATGTACTTCCACCCCTGTCTGTTGACTACATCACTAAAAAGAAACTTAGCATTAGCATCACAATTGTTTTAATAACAATTTGTTATTTCGCTTCCACGTATAGGGCAGTGTTCCTTCGTCTGGTGAGCCTGGGCGTTCTCCTTTTCACTCTGTGGGGTCAGATCACCTGCGAGGGGGACACAAACAATAAAGACTGTATACTGTGCGAATACAACTATGATACCTACCCGGTAATTATACTGCTTGTGTTCTTGTGAATAATCTTTTTAAATGCTTCTTCTTCACAAACATGATCGAAGGAGTCTCAAGCTGTTAGATAAAATCCAACATCTTAAGAAAATAAACTGAAAGGGATTGAGATAACAAATGCATTTCTGCAGTTAGGAGATATTTGTATATCTTCAGGGTGTATTCATATAAAATATTTGTATTTCTAATCTCAATTCTCTTTTATGGTCGTGTTTACATGAGCATAGAGTTTTGTTTTTGCATCAACACATTGCAGAGACAGAATGAGTTTTAAGTTAGCTGGATCAACTGAAGACTAAAGTAGATCACTGCAAGAATGAGAAACAAACAAACAGATTGACGGTAGTTTTGCTTCGCCAAACACCCGTGAGTCACCAGAATAAAGTGTAAATATGAAATGATTCTGCCTGAATCTGTTACCATCTAACAAAGTCTAAGCTGGCAAAGATAATGCCTCATTCTGACCGTTTGTCACTAAACCACGATGGTGGTATTACTGGAAGTAGTTAACCGTCTCATTTGCTGACACTCTTCAGTAAACTGCAAAATGTGTACTTATAATTTATGACATGGAGTACAGTTACAGCTTATGTGTGCAGTGCTATGATTAGGAAATAATGTGCCTACATTGAGCAACATAATCCTAATTTATGAATTTAGAGGAAACACCAAAGAACACAAAACAAGGTTAATTTATCTTTTCAACATTTAAAAATTGTAAGACATGTTCATCTTGTCATGTTTGTCTCGTCATGCAGTGCTGGGAAACACGTGTAGGACAGGAGATGTACAAGCTGACACTGTTTGACCTCCTCATCAACATTGCTGTGCTCGTCCTGGTGGAGTTTCCACGCAGGTACAAATCACTGTGTGAATAGTATTTGTCTACATGAAATTAGATGGACAATAAATACAGTATATTCAGCGTTTGGTAAAAAAAAAAAAAAAAATCTTTTGATTTTTGTGCCGTGTGATTGTACTGTGTTTTTGTGTGTGTACGTCAGGATGGTGGTGGACAACTGGTCCAGTAAGCTGGCTCAGTGGGTGGGTCGACAGGAGTTTGTAGTTCCCTCCAACGTGCTTGGACTGGTTTATGGTCAGACTTTGGTTTGGACAGGAGCTCTATTTTGCCCTCTGCTGCCACTGATCAACACCATCAAGTTCATCATCCTCTTCCACTGCAAGAGGGTGAAGATGATACTTTAACACAACCAACATTTAACACAATGGAGAAAGTTATTCACCAACTCTCTGCTTTGTTTTTTTCCCCTAACCTTGCTGCATGTCTCCTTTGCCATTTTCCTCCTTAGATCACACTTTTATATAATTGTCGGCCGGCATTGAAGACGTTTCGCTCCACCACCTCCACCTTCTTTTTCCTGGTGGTGCTCCTGTTTGGCTGGGGCCTGGCCACAGTTGTCATTATTTACAGTCTTGCCAAGTGAGTGCTGATTTCTGACTTCTTCCCTGTAAGTAGTTTTTACTTTAGCACCAGCAGTGACAAATGCTTATTGTGAAAAAGCAGTAAAGTAAGCAGTGGACATGGATGTTTTTACTCTGCAGGTCAAAAGGTTAGGTTTAAAAGATCTGTGCAGTCAAGGCACTGCTAGAAACACTGAAGATGTTTTTCATGTTATATTACATTATTGAAGACAAATATTTCCCTCTTTCCACCCAGGATGCATCCTTCTATGGGTTGCGGTCCTTTCCGTTTCTTCCCCAACATGTGGACGATCGTTCCAACCTCTTTCAACAGCCTTTCTAACATTACACAGGATTTTCTCTTCTTCATTGGTTCCCAGGCATTTTCCATCCCTCTGTTTGTGTTATTTTGGTGAGTGGACTGAGTGGTTTTCTGCAGGATCATTATTCTGGTATATACAGTACTGTATATACTGTACTTAAACCTAAATACAGAATGCAGCCTACATTTTACCTGCATATTATATGGTGCTTCACTGTATGTTTTATGATGTAAAATCATGGCTCCTTTCTCCCTGGCAGTGTGGTGATGTGTTATTTCGTAGCCTCGGCCGCTGTCTATGGGAAAAGTGTTACTCTGCTTAAAGCTCAGCTTAAACTGGTAGGTTTTTGGTATTTTACCTGTATGGTGTATTGTAAAGTACTTACATGTTCTTGAATTTTGACAAAAAAGTGTGATTTCCTAGTACTGACAGATATTGAATTTTACTGATGCTATGGTCTTTGGCTTACAGGAGGGCCGTGACAAGCAGTTTTTAGTCAAGCAGATCGAGGAGCTGAGTCGACAACTTCAGAAACCAAACCATACTGCGGGAGCACAACGCTGAACATAGCACAGGGGCCAAGTGTAGTTTTTGCAACCTTCTTTATAACCATAAACACAAAAAAACACAATGAGGCATGTGAAAGGACTGTATGCACCCTATATGTATAAAGTTAGTGTAAAGTATAGTTGGCAGGGGTTTAACAGACAATCTCGCAACAAGATTATTGAATTAAAGACGTGGTTTTCGATGGATTTGAAAAGGTAAATTAAAACCTGTTTGTCGTAAACCTTCCTAAGTTAGCAATATATTGTTAAATCGCATAAATGCCATGCAAAGAGTGCATTTCGTCTATTCCTGATATAGAGTTGTTTGTCTTTTTTCCCCTTTTACACAATAAAATGAGAGGGGTAATACCCCCCTCTAGTGTTAAAATGATGAATTTGCTAAATGTGTAATGTTTACTTCCTGTCTGTGTCTACTTGTTCCTGTGGGCCACTGCAGCTGCATGTAAGAGCAACTCCTCTCGCAGCAAGTTAGTGACAGTAGTTGAGACCTGTTTTTTTCTTCAGTTTGTTGAAAATTGTTGAATTTGTTGTAAGGGAGCAAGGTAAATGTCTCTGCTTTCAACTGTTTCGTGGTTTGGCATGTAGCAAACCTTGGCTAACGTTAGCTTAAGCAAAACCGACACGGTGGCCTTTCTCTTTTTGTCACTTTCTCTCTTTATATTTGTCCAATTCTCAGGTCATTCATTTCCCCGCATCCTCTTGACACAAACGGTGCAGTTGTATGAATATATTCGGCGTTTGGCCGTGCTCAGTCACAGCTCGACGTCACTCGACGCTAGCCTGCCCAGCTAGCTGACCGCTAACCTACAGCATCAACAGTCGCCAAGGCAACAATGAATATCCTTCCAAAGAAGAGCTGGCACGTTCGCAACAAAGACAACGTCGCGCGCGTGCGGAAGGACGAGGCCCAGGCGGCAGAGGAGGAGCGCGAGGCCAAGCGTCGCGTGGAGCGTGCTGAGCAAGAGGTGACCCCGGTGTCGTCACGCTGTTTTTCAGGGATGATGATGCTACAGTACCCGCTGACGGTGATGAGTAGCAGCTAAATACTGTGGAGAGCCACAACTGAGCTGTCCGAAAAGTCTGAATCCACCTTCAAAACCACAACCCCCTTCAGTGTCATTATTATCAAACACAGGTTTAGCTATTTCATGTAAACATGTCAGAACTAATTCAGTTAGGAAAACATTAGGAAAAATCATTAATCTGAGTTCCATCATTGCAGATAAAGCGCTAGGGAAGGTAGCACTAGGGCTGTAAGTAATGAGTCGTTCATTATCGATTCATTTTCAGATATTTGTCTTGATTAATTGAAAAATAATTTCATCAATGAAATGTAAAATAAACCAAACAAAGCCCAAGGCAATGACCAGTGAAGTCATGAACACATATTCAACCTAAATTCAAACATAGCAAAGAAAATCAGCAAATCTGAATTCAATGAAACATATGTTCTTATTGTAATATTTGTATTTATATAGTTATGTTTTACTACTATGCTACCATTAGTAATATCTGTAAAGTCCTCTTTAAAGGACCGTGAAGTGTGCCTTCGGAAATCAGTGCAAAGCTAGTCTTCATGTCATTGTATTTCCAGTGGTATCGTTCTAATGTTATTATACAGACTCACTCTTTGCTTGTATTTGTGTAGTATCTTTGTATCAATAGCAAGAAACTATTCCCAGTCCCTGGAATACCTATGATGCATTATAAAGAAGCCTTTACTGTTCATTATATATTTAGTTTGGATAACGGCTGTTCCTCTCCACAGGCACGAACAGAGTATCTGAGAAGGAAATCCCGAGCTGCTCTCCAGTTAGAAGGAGGAAAGAGGGATGATGATGATGATGATGATGGTGGTGACAATGATGATGATAAACGGGGTGGAGGGAGTGGAGTCCTGGAGCATCTTAATCTATTCCCCTTGGAGGAGTCCTCGGAGAAGAAGGGGAATGAGGAGTACCTCAAAGAAAAGAAAGATGAACAGGTGATTTTTCTTCTGTCACTCGTGTGGTTCATGCTGAAATGTGCACATTTAAAACTCCTGTGACTTTTTCTGGCTTTACACTGAAGCAATAACCAGGTTTGCTGTTGCCAGCCTCTATCTGCTACATTGCTCACAACTCTGGCAGTTCAGTTTTAATATAAAAGGATGAACACAGGTTACGCTGCAGGTTCCCATCATGGAACCTCGTGGTTATGATTAAAATTGCGCAAGTATGACCGCTTGCTAGCGGCTGAGGACATCAGAGTGGCTTTTCTCCTTTAAAGATGTTTGCTTTTAGCGCTCAGACATAATTTCTTCATCACATGTTGTTTGCTCAATTGTCATGGAGACGGTTTAGTTGTGATTACTTGACCCAAGTATGGATTTAGGGGTAACAGTCTTGTGACCAATCAGCTATGTCTGAGCCACGAGATGTGGCTGAAAGAAACCAATTAAGTGGACATTTTAATAACAGTTTTGTCAAACTGCTTTTTTAAAGTTCAAGAACGAACTATTAAGCTCAGTTAACATTAGTTGATGTCAGCATTTCCAAATGTAATTTATATTATATTATCAACACTGTAGTGCTCACTATTAAGGATAATGACATGTTAAAGCAACAGTCTGTTTAGTATACAATGACCTTTTCACAAAGCTGTTTTTTATAAACCAACATGAGCAGGTAACTGTTGCTAACTGTCTGCTCTGAATTGTCAAACACAAGTTGTTGCCCATTTATCCTTTGAGTTGTTTGGGCAAGAGCTACACTTGTTTCTGTACAACTGTAATCATTCATGTCATGATGCTGGTATATTCAATCACATGTGCAAAATCAGTGGAACCGGTGAGTCTCTTGTTGTGGTCAAAATCAAAATATATTCTGGATGCAACCCAACCACAATATGTATCAAAGCAGCGTAAACAGATGGAGCGTCAGAGTAGGGAAAACTAATGCAGACAGAGCGTTGGATAAATACAACCACAGGAGACACAAAAGGGCTATCTTAGTGTTAAACTATAAGGCTGTGGCCCAGTTCTATAATCAAATCTTAGAAATGTTACTGATATTAGCAAAAGGAAAAGTGAGTCATTTTACTCTACATTCTCTCCATTCAGAAACAGCAAATTTGAATTACTGTTGGTTTTCCTTGTTTTGTTTTTTTCCAGGAGAAGCAGGAACGAGCCATCGGCTTGCTGGTGTCTCTAGGACCCCAACCGGGGTCTGAGGTCACTCCGTGGTACATGAAAACCGGGACAGAAAAAGAAGAGATGAAAGAAAAAGAAGAGAAGAAAGAAAAAGAAAAGAGGAAGGGAATAAGTGAAGAAGAGAGAGAGAAGAAAGATCGCAGATTGAAAGATAGTTTGGATCCATTAAAAGATATGAAGAAAGCACTAGCAGTAAAGGACAGGAAGCACCACAAGACCAAGAAATGGGAAAAAAGAGACAAAGGGGAAAAGAGGATCAGTGGAGAGAGGTAAGAAAGACAATTTCTCTTAGTTTTAATATTAAAACAACTAATAGTAGATCGGTTTCAATTTGCTTAGCTAAGCATAAAGACTGAAAATGGACAGATACTGTTAACTTTGTACAGAGCCACGCTAGCTGTTTCCCCCTGTTTCCAGTCTTTATGCTAAGCTAAGTTAACCAGCTGCTAGCTGTACGTTCATATTTACCATACAAACGTGAGAGTGGTGTCAGTCTTCTCATCTAACTCTTTGTAAGAAAGTGAATTAACTGAATATCCTAAAAGGCAGATGTATTTACTTGAGATTTTGCACCACTGTCAGTTTCCTGTTAATTCAGGTACTTGGGGTGCGAATGTCATGATATGAATAAAATGTGATGCTGTTGTAAATATCCTTATGGAGAGGTGTAAAGAAATCTCTTTCCTGTCTTGTCCAGCTCGATAGAAAGGTTACGTGCTGAGCGTTTACAGAGGGAGGCTGAAGAAAGGAGGCGCGCCCAGGCCCTGCTCGACCAGAGGAAAGGCAAAGGGAAGGACAAGGAGCCAGGGAAGGAGATAACCGAGAGGGAGAGACCCTACAACAATTCATACTTCCCAGAACTTGCCAGAAAGCGTCAAAGGCGGGATCGAGACAGCTGGAGGGATGAAATATTAAAATCGTGAATCTATCTTTATTGGTCGTTTGAGGAGTGTGATCTGTGATGGACTTTAAGTAAACACATGCTGTGACCAGTGTGTTTCCAAATGAAGCCATTGTAAAAAGCATAGGGGAAAGAAACTAACATGGAAAATGTGCCACGGTAGGTTTAGGGTCACATTAAGAGCATACTTGTAACCTGTCCTGTTATTGTCAGGAAACTTTTTTTTTTTTTTCACCTGGAAAGGAAGATTCTTACAGGGAGGTCAAGTTCAGTTGCATGTCTGCTGTGAAAGTGGATGTTAATATTAAATAAGATAGTTTAAGGTTCATTTTTATTATATCTGAAAGTAAAAAAGTCCTTATATTCTTGTTTCTTGACACTCTTTTCTACATTTTGTTATTTTTAAAAAGCCATATAAAGCATTTTTTACAGACAGCATTTTGACATGTCACAGTAGGAAAAGCACAAGTGTAAATAATATAATTAATGATGCTCCAGCATCCGGGTGCTGATATTGTAGTATATGTACACTTAACTAGAACGTAGTTATTGTTAATGATATTAATAACACCCGACCTGTGCAATGTTTGTATGGCAAGCCAAAATGGCTGCCGTTAAAATAATGCATATTGCATCATATACCAACATGATCCACGAGCAACACAAAAAAAGTGACATTTATTTCCTTTTTTCATTGCTGTAAATGATTTACAAAAATATTATATAGTGTGAAGATGCACTCAGCCTAAAATAAATACTTCTTTCATGAGTGATAGGGTGTTCAATTGCTGGTTTGACTGTAGTTTGTGGTGCTTGTATTGGGTTACACTAAGTCTTGATATTATTATGTCCACCTCTATTGTATCACCAAGCCAAACTCTCCAAAATGGCCATAAAGTTGCATAAACACTCACCTAAAACACTTAAAACGGAACATTATAATCTTCATGAAGGGAGGGTTTATTGCAGGGCTGTTGTATTAGGCATTAGTTTTTGTTAGGTGTACCTAATAAACTGACAACTGAGTGTAAATTACCCATGACTTGATCTTTATGTTTTCAGATTGTTTTATTATCATTTTACAGCAGGATTGCACAATGAAATGCAATTGTAGCCTCCTCCACACTACACACACACACACACACACACACACACACAACACATACATAAACAGATATTTAAATATTTTAAATTAGAATACGATATAAACAATCAATTAGAACAAACTATATAAAAGAAGCATTAAAAGAAGAAATAAAAAGGAAAAATAAATGGAAAGATATGGGATGGGAAGGAAGATACACAGTTATGCACATAGGCCTACACACTTACATGAAATATATGGTAATGTTCAATTTGCTGGGAGTCCAAAAAATGTTTTTAATAAAGTGCAGTTATGACCAAATACATTTATGATCAAATACATTTAAATAATAGACATACAAAGTGTTTATTTTTTTTGTTTAGCTATAAAGTGAAGGAGCCTTGCACTATTTGAAGGCGCGGTCAATTAACACGTAATTGTTTTTTTAATTAAAAGGATGCTGGGCAAATCACATCACACCCCAAAGTCCCCGTATGAATACTAAAGTGATAAGAGATTTAAAATTCTATATGAGGTCGATATAAACCCACTACCGAGCACCACGTAGCCTGCACAGCTTTAGCTCCCCGTGGGAATATTATAACAGGCTCTAAAGATTTTTCTTTTCTTTTCTGGGCAGCATTACGATGATCAGGCTGGACCATGACAATGCGCGCCGTGTGTGTCTGACGTAGGCTGGCGGAGGAGAAAAACACAGACAACCCTCCAACACTGTGAGATAACGGGGAGAAAGACATTTATATATGTATATATATATATATATACATATATATATTAATATAACGGCAGAAATAGCGGGTGGTTGTTTTTAGCAGTGCTCCACGCAGAAAGAGGCAGAGCAGTAACGTACGGTGGGCTGAGGATGCACAATGGAGCATCTCACACACCGTGTTTAATTGCGGATTAGAGCGGGGGTTAGGCAGGAGGAGGAGGAGGAGGGGGGGTGGGGGGGGGTGGAGAGCACAACAAGGAAGGCGAGGAGACGCTCTTTATTATTAGGAGAAAAGCGGAGGGGGGAGACGGAGACAGCGTGAGCCCGGAGACTGCACAGACCGTGGCGGGGAGACCGGAGAGAAGAGGACACCGACACCGACACCGACAGTCGGCAGCGTCGCTCGGATGGTGTTGTTGTTGCTCCGGACGCGGCGACGATGCGGCCACACTGCTGGGTGATGGTGGTGCTGGCGGGGACCATGTCGTACTTCAGCCCGGAGAGAGCCCTCGGAGCCCCGCAGAGGGAAGGTGAGCGGAGTCGGAGGTGGTGCTGGTGGTGGTGGTGGTGGAGGAGGGGGCTTTGAAAACCTGTCAGTGATGCTGGAGAAAGGAGGAGAGAGGGGGGATATAGTCAGCTATGAAAAGGCCTCCCTACGTTGAAGGGGGGGTGGGGGGGTGACTGTATTATCAGCGTGCATGTCTGAGACATAATGCGAATTATTATTGCAGTGCGTGGCTGACTTAATCAAAACAGGAGCGAGGCTGATATGGCGATGGGTAGGGTAGGGTAGCATATTTGCATGCAGTGATGAAAATGTTAGGGGGGGGGGGGGGTGTTTCGATTTCGGGCCTCACATCGATGGCATTTAAAAACAGCATATACTGTATGAATAGGAGGCTAAAATCGCCGGTCAGTGCGAGTTATTTAGTCTATAAATAGCCTCCGCTGGGCACTGGAGATTATTTAGCCTATTAACCACTGCAGGCATCTTTATTTTTCTCAATCTGAATATGCCCTCTTCCCCCAAGATCTGGCAGTGTTGTGTTTGTGTAATGTGTGCAGTCATTGTGGTGTATTGTTTTGATAAGAGCTGCTGGCACCGGGGCTGGTGGAAAAGGCCCCGTGTTAGGCTCCTATTTATATGCAGTGTCTGTCTGGACATCTGTCTAGGGAAAGATTAAAGAATAACCCTGCACAGGAATTGTGCATCAGGGCTGGGGCCACCAGTTATTTGTTTAAGGTGCATGTTTAGGGGACCACACTGGCAAAAGGCTAATTTAGTTTTCATGTTTAGCCCCTGTTTTGCAGGTGATCAACACTTAACTGTATTTATCTCTGTTTCGTGGGTTAAAACACATGCAGGACTGATTAAGATTTAATTAAATTGAGTGTCGAATTCTCTTTTATTTACAACACACTGGGCCATGCAGCAGCCTACACTTTGATGCAAGGTGGTTTTATATGCTGAACACATCTTTACTTACCTTTTGCCCAGGATGTGTGAAACAAGTGAATCCTGCGCTGTCTGTGTTGCAACTTTTTTAAGCAAGAAAGAAAACAAGATAAAGACAAGAGAACAAAGCGAAACCATCTTGCAAATAAATCACTTCATGTCTGAGGTTTTTTGTATCATGCTGATCCTTTTATTGTATTTTTTACAATATTTATTAAGTTGGTAAATTATTAACATAATGTACTTTGAAATTTATATATGCAGTGTTTACAACATCATGCCTTTATGAATGAATGTCTTTTTGGATTTGTATGCATTTCAAGGTATGGTTTCAGTATCAATGTTTACATAACCTTGTGGGTTTTATTTATCTTGCTTATAGCTGTGATTGTAATATAGTATCTTTTTAGTATTAACTACTATTTTAAATGTGTGTAATGTGTTGTAACATCAGTGAATGCCTTAAAGCTTTGTTTGTCGAGTACATGGATGAAATTCCCACTAACTCCCTTGCTTAATGTTTTTCTCGCAGCCTAAAATGATGCTTTGTTTACACAGACTTAGATGGGATAGCATAGGCTAAGTAATTTATCGCCAGGTATGGTTTAAATATTAATGTTCACATTTAATATATAGGTCCTGCACTATGTAAAGTGTGAGTTGGACACCTTCTGACTGTTTCAAGGTGTCACTGCTCCTCTCTCTTGTCAAGTGATGCAATGTGTGACGTCTTGTGGCTACAGTATTTAAGTGAAACCTATAGATAATACCTGAAGGGTATTTAACCACCCTGCCCTGCCCCTTTTCTTTTCTGCAGATGGTTCACTTTCCACAATCGACTACGTTGAGGTACAAATATCAAATGTCCCGATCCCTCCCTCTCTCACCTGAGTAGTAAACCTTCCTGATTTGAGTAATTCTTTTTCCAGTTTCCAACCCTTCCCCAATAAGAGCTCCTTTTTACCTAAATGACGACTCCAGCCACCCCTCCCCTGCTTCTTAACCGTGTTTCCTGAGTGGAATGCCATTTCTGATATTTCCCCTTTCCCCATGCTATTTTCCTTACTGGAATGGTATATTATCCCAATTTTAAACTTTAATTCCAGTCTCTATTTTCTTTTACTGATTCAGACAGTCGTTGTTTTTTATTATCTTGAACTTAGTTTCTTTTCCTGCTTTTTCTCCCCCCCCAAAATCCCTGATGCAAGCTGTCCATTGGGGCTCTCCACTGTGTCTCAAACCTGCCGCTAAGGAAACGCTCCAATGGTTTCCCTCTAAACAAAACACCTGTGTAACAAGATTTTACACTTTTCTGATTCAGTGAAGTCTCTTTTTTGCCTTCTCACTGACTCAAACCTAACAGTGTCCCCCCTTAAAGAAGCACAAATACCTTAAATTTCTGTATGAAATCCTTTCCTCCCTTCTATTTTCTCCCTGTCTTCCTCTCAGTTTCTCAAACCAGAGCTGCATCCCTCTCTCCTCCACCCTACGTCGTCATCCTCATCTCTTGCTCGGGGCTCGTCTCTTTTGTCCTGCTGCTCCTGACCTGCCTGTGCTGTAAGAGAGGAGGAGTGGGATTCAATGTAAGTCTTCAACATGTAAGAGATTTATTCACCTCTCTCTGCTTTCTTTGTTTTTTCACACCTTTTGTGCATGCCGGTATGGTTTAATATGAGGTTGACTTGATAAACTGTTTGGAAATGGAAACAGGTGTCAATAATTCCAATTTAATGAAGTAGAAATTGTCAATAAGCATCTCTCAGTCTAATCTTGACTAAACCTTCGTCTTTTGACCTGACACTGCTGTTGTTGAGCTGGCAGACAGGGTGTCATTAGTTCAGAATGGCTGCTTTCTCATTGTCTGCCCTTGATAGTCGCTGCTAAGTCCAACCATATCATTAAGTGAAAGAGTGCAGTTTAGTTTATATTTTCAATAATACCGCTATTGTGATTTTTCTGTGCTGTTGTGGCTCAACCAGGAGTTTGACAATGCAGACGGGGAGGAGTGCTCTGGAGGCTCCAGTCCCATCCAGGAGGACAGCCTGTCGTCGTGTCCCTCCCTCCCTGAGGTCTACACCTTGCAAGTCACAGACAGGCCCAACTGCCTCACCGCGCAGGATGGAGCAGGTAACAACCCTCCTTTTCTCTGACTCTAATTTGCATTCCCGCTTTAAACCCCCTCAACCAAAATGCTGTCCTGCACTAACCCCCCCCAGGGTCTGTTGCCTACGTTACTGATGTGCATCTATTAAAGGCCAGTTGCATTGTTTCCCTTCTGAACTTCAATGGAGTGGAAACTGATCTGAGAAAATTCTGCATCACTGCTCCGTACGAGCAGGGCAAGCTGGCGACAGACAGGCATGGAATCAGCACACCTTAGGGTGGAGCACATGAATGTGTGTCTCAGTAAGGATATTGTGTCATTTATTTAAAGTACCCCTCCATTCAAAAATATAAAAAGTGTGATCCGGAAACACAACTTAAGGAGACATCAAGTCCAGTTGTTCAACTTTTGAAATAATAAGTCGATTCTGGATTTTCCAATGAGCAATAAGGAGTAGACATTTTTTATGATTTTTAAGCACATATTCAAATTGTTTTGGGAAAAACTATGTCGGACACAAATTATTATTGATATTTTGATATGTCTTGAAACATGTCTGGGGTGGATCTTTAATGTTTTGGTGATGACAGTGGTAGTTTGTATTTACCTGTGCATATGATCAGCACTGTAAATAATGTTTTTCTCATGACTGTCAGTTTTTAAAAGTGATTTTTCTTCTGTTGTGAGATATAATGTCATAAAAGAACATCAAATGCAGACGTCTGCGTGACCCTGATCTTTTTTTTATTTCTCTTCTTATACCTTTTTTTACAGACTCCAAGTCTCAGTGCTTCAAAAGACACACTTTAAACTACCTTCAGGAGATAGGAAATGGCTGGTTTGGAAAGGTAAAATGTTTCGGATATCATTTTGTTTTCATGTAAAATATGACTCACATCATAGGTTTTCTTTCTTACAGCATGCTCTTCTCTGTTATATTTAATTCTGGCTACCGACCAGATCAGGAGTCTTAACTCAAAATAGTTTTTTTTTTTACTGCCGGGCACTCTTTCATATTATTATCCATCAATCTCTCCTAGGTGATCCTGGCTGAAGTGCTGTGTGACTGCAGCTCCTCTCAGGCTGTGGTGAAGGAGCTGCGTGTCAGTGCCAGCCCTCTGGAGCAGAGGAAGTTTTTGGCAGAGTCTGAGCCATACAGGTGGGAGAAACTGCTGAAACCCTGCTAGCCATTTTGGGGACTTAATGCAAGACTATGTAACTTCTGCAACTACTGTGGCCACATGTCCTAATCATGGGAGTATAGTAAATTTAGCATAACTGTTGCACTAGTAGAGGAGAATATTTGAGTCTTTGAAATAACTATCTGTAAGTCTGTTATACGTTTGCTAATATTAGCCACATAAATTACTGGTCATACCAAGTTAAGACCAAGTAAGGCTTTATCAATGACATGTGATTGTCTTTAACTGAGAAAGAGAGCATTTTATTGCTTCTGAATTTGCCTTTTCAAGAACATGTGTTATGTCTTCTTTAAAATATGAAAATATGATAAGGAGCAACAATATGTCTAGCTTGAATCGAACCTGTTCACTATCAGGACAGACCTAACAACTAACCACATAAACTACAATAAGCTAAAAAAAATGAAGGTTTTAATGCTTTGTTTTGTACATTGATTGGTAATGTTATTGCAGGTAGATGGTAATAAAACTTGTTCTTGATGATGAGTGCTGAACCGACCTATTTAGTGTGTTTGACTCCAAATCTGACTTGCATTTTGGCTGTCCTCTCTCTTTAAGACACACACACACACACACACACACACACACACACACACACACAGAGGAAGCATCCAAGGACAGGGCTGTCTGTTCTTTTTCTCTATTCCTATCTCTGGGCAAAGCCCACAACAACCAGCCTCATCCCCACACAGATACACACACACACACACACACACAAGAAGTTGTTTTCACACACATTCATATGCTGTTTACATCTCCTGTTTCTGCTGTTCTTGCTGAGGCACAAACCCTCGCCTTGTCCTGTTATCTTCTCACCTCTTGTGTCCCAGTTTGTGTCTGATGCAAACACCTACCCGACAAGCAAAACACCAATACGCTCTATTTCCATTTTCTGAATTTCACTCACACTTAATTTGACTTTGCTGCATTGCCTCTCTCTCTCCCTCCCTCTCTACTTTCATCTGCGTGGAACAAAGGCAGCCAGTTATCTATCTATCTATCTATCTATCTATCTATCTATCTATCTATCTATCTATCTATCTATCTATCTATCTATCTATCTAAATAGATAGATACTGTAAATTGTCTTGTATCACTATTTGTCTTTAACTATCTCCATCTATCTCTGATTTCTCTTCAGGAGCCTTAAACATCCCAACATCCTTCAGTGTTTGGGGCAGTGCAGTGAGACAATCCCCTTCCTCCTGGTTATGGAGTTCTGTCAGCTGGTGAGTACAAACTGACCATTCAAATATGGGACAAAAGTGAAATTGAACACACATAAATAGACAAAATAACATAAACACTTTGTTAAACATAAACATAAAAAGGCCCTTGACTTGAAAAGAACTACATCATTACTGCAAACACTGTAGTGAGTCATTTTAAGGTAAACATAGCACATTGTTGTGTATTTTTACATTTACAACTTGTGTGTAGATGATTTGGCATGTTTGGAGCTGTCTGTCAAATGATAATTGCCAACACATTTTCAAACAAAATTCAGCAAGAAAGCTATTATCGTAGTTTTATAGTTTTTATAGTTAAATTATGTACCCTTTGACATAATGTTATTTTATGTACGTATCTCTTTTTAATATTATTGGCAGAATTAGAGATGTTCCAGGGTTACTGACATTAGTTTGGCATCTGCATAATCGGTTTGATTTCTTTCCCTCAGCTGGCTTAATCACTGACTGATTAAGAAAACCATATGAGTGGACTCTCAGGCCAAACAAAGACACAAGCTGATCAATTACAGCAACACAGCGAGAGAAGCTAAACAACACTGGAGTTCTCGTAGAGTGCTATTATCCTGTTTGATAAAGACCCCTATTGTCCTTTCCTCATGGATATTTTTCATCCTTTTAGATCGTCCTCATTTTATTTCCTTGCCCTTCCTGAAACACAAATGACTAATACTGAGGCTGCCAGCTCATTACCAATTCCCCTGCCGCTTTTGAGGCTCTGTGATGGAAAACACCTAAAAAGGGACATATTTACAGCAGAAGTCGCAAATATTGTCATTTCCTATACGGTGTTTCCTGCAAGTTGTACCTCTGTTTTAAGAGAAGGGCTTAAACACTTGGCACACACACTTATGGTTGAGCCGACATTAAGTCATCTTCTACTTAGGTCTGCATGCACTTCATTGCTTGCATTGTTGTTGTGATCCACAAATAGGGTGACCTGAAGAGGTACCTGAGAGCCCAGCGCAAGTCAGATGGGATGACCCCAGACCTGCCCACTCGGGACCTCTTGACTCTTCAGAGAATGGCTTTTGAGATCACCTCGGGTCTGCTGCATCTCCATGAAAACAACTATATCCACAGGTCTGTCATGACTTCACCTCTGTCTGTAATCAGAAGTCTTTAAACACAATTGCATCTCTCACACAGATAGAGTGTGTCTCGCTGTTGAATGTGGCTGATTTTCGGAGGGTGTGTTCTGCTCTCTGCAGTGATCTGGCTTTAAGAAACTGCCTGCTGACCTCAGACCTCACTGTTAGGATAGGCGACTACGGCCTTTCACACAACCATTATAAGGTACGTGGGTCTGTGCTTGTATTTCTCTGAAAAATAAACCCTAACATGAGCTCATGATCTATGCTTGTCAACAATCAGATTTTTTAAATCCTATGTTATTAATTTTAGGAACCACAAAGAATTTGTTTTGTCATTATATTCTTGACTGTAAATCCTGTAAATAATAACACAATGAAGGTGTTCTTCAGTATAAAAATAATTGTGTCTTTGTGAAGGAGGACTATTACCTAACTCCAGACAAGCTGTGGATCCCACTACGCTGGATTGCTCCTGAGTTGCTGGAGGAGTACAGAGGATCTCTCATTGTTACTGACCAAACCAAAACCAGCAATGTGTGGTATGTTTTAACACTATTACAGCTGCTCATATGCAGTGCTGCTGAAAGTATGAGCATCAAAGTTCATGTGGGTAATGCTATGATCATGCTCTAGTATGTGATGTCTGTTTAAGTTTACACCCATTGGCCCCCCTTTATTATGTACACCTATAATATCTAATGCTGTTGTACTTAGATGCATTACATTGTACAGGTGAAGCTTATAAAGTTGCCAAGGAGTGTATATTGTACATATATTTTTATGCTAGTCTCCGTTAGTCTCATTGCATTGGTTTTCTTATTCAGTTATTACACCGGTGTCAGACTAGTCTCGTTTGTAGTTTCAGTCTTTAAAATCTTGAAGAAAAAATTAAAGCCGAACTACCACAAAGTTAGCTTTTTTGAAATATTTTTCCAACTATTCAGACCACAACATACCTTTTAAAGATCAGTGTGACCTCCGTTTTGCTGAAGCAGAGTGTAGAAATCCATCAATTTTTCAGCAATCCTCTTGACAGGCCAAGTAATATCAGTGGGAGTGATGAAAGAACAAAGGCCGGACTGAACTCTCAGGGCTCCAATATTACAAACTCCACTTTAATGCGTTTTGTTGAGTGAACCAACAAGAAAACATTTTGGGAACAAAACACACAAGTAGACAAAGAGTGCTCTTTGCTGTCACAGAAGTAAAGGTGGCTTAAGATTTAAGAATATTATTGTTTATTATTTCATTCTTTCTCCAACCAAGTTTATCCTCTAATAATTACATCACAACTCTAATAACATAACCAAAATAATTTATTTTTATCATGTTTTCTTCTTATTGTGCCTCTCAGTCTTTATACAGAGCTCTGTATAAAACAAGGTTACATAACAAAAAACTGAGAGGTCTGTGAATCTCTCATCTCTACATCTTCTTGTTTATTTCCAGGTCAGTGGGGGTGGTTATATGGGAGCTGTTTGAGTTTGGCTCTCAGCCCCACAGACACCTGAGCGACGAAGAGGTGCTGACCTTCGTCATTAGGGAGAGACAGATCACCCTGGCCCAGCCCAGACTCAAACTATCCCATGCAGACTACTGGTCAGTACTCATCTACTAAGTGCATTGTGTAGAAATGATGATTATATTCATGGAAAGTAATTGTGTCTAATCTTTTCTCTCCTGTCTACAGGTATGAGATCATGCAGTCCTGCTGGCTACCTCCTTCCCAACGCCCCTCTGTAGCAGAGATATTCCTCCTCCTATCCTCCCTCCTGGCTGCTGAGCGAGGAATGGCGAGGGGAAGTGTAGGGGAAGAAGATGAAGAGGATGAGGAATATGAGGAGGGCAGAAGAAGGAGAGGAGAGAGCGAGGAGTCGTTTGAAAGACGCTGGGACTTACTCCGTCCACCTGCCTTTCAGATTGCAGCAAATGAGCGGCAAAGGGAGAGAGAGTACGGCAGGGAAGACAGAGATCACTCCTACCCCCTGCTGGACCCTGTGGGGAACTGTATCACCCCGTCCTCTTCTGAACTGGATGACATCCTGACAGTCACTGAAACTAGCAAAGGTTTGAACTTTGAGTATTTCTGGGAGAAGGCTCATGCCAGACGAGGCTACAAACCTCTTCCTCCTCCTCAGCCAATCCCGACTGTGAACAATAACCACAGACAGTCTTTGGACACTCCCACTGTAGTCCCAGTGATAAGCGCCCGCAGCCCCTCCCTCGCTAGCGAGTACTACATCAGACTAGAGGAGCACACACCCCAGGACAAGTCGCCAACTCTGAAAGGGAAGACCCAGTCCTCTTTCCGTTCAGACTCGATTTGCCGTGGAGACATGGAGCTGGTGGAGATTCGCAGTGGAATGCTGGGAAAAGATCGGGTCCCTTATTGTTCTTCTGACAAGTATGGAAAGGGTCTCCAGACCATCAGATCAAGCGAGGTTCAACTCCAGGTGCCCAACACAGGTGTGGCTGAATTCAGAGACAGTTTGAGCAGAGTGACTGACTTCTCAGTAGTGGATTTAGGGGATGATGATGAAGAGGAGATTAAAAGGAGCAATGAGGCAGATAAAAAATCATCCATGAGTTCTCATGCCCCGGTCCTTCCTCCCAAGCCTCGCTCCATGTCCATGTCCTCAGCCAACCACCTTCACTCACGCCCCCTTCCCGCCCCTCCACTCGGATACAGAGGACTCCCTCACTACACCATCACTGGAAAAATCAAAACTGACCCCCATCTTATGAGCAGCTGCCCACCTTCTTCCTTTGATCACCTGGGGTTCCACCGGGCCCGACAGACTCTACCCCCATCTCCGTCACTCTCACCCTCCCTTCCCACATCGAGCCATCCAATTTACCCCCAGCCTCCTCAAATGGGTCCGCCACCTCTCCCTCCCCACTCAAAACCACAAAGAACCTGCCCCAGCTACAACACAGCAGACACTTATTCAAGATACAGTAAGCCGCAAATGCAGAGATCCAATAGAGACCCACTATCCTGTGACTTGTCTGACAGAGAAGGTGGTACCAGGCACTCAGCATCATTGCACAACTCCAAGGAGACCTCTTATTCTCGTGTAAAAGACTTTGACTCTCCTATTCGTCGAGAAAACCCATTGCGCCCTATTTATCGCAACTTACCCCGCCCTCAGCCCACAAACCCCCAGCTTGACGGACAGTCTTCATCCAGTCCCACCTACTCAGATGAGGATGATTCTCCCTTCATGTCCCCTGAGAGGCCCAGTGGTGGGACTACTGTCACTCACTCCAGCCTATCTGAAGATGCAGACCCAGCCTGTGCAGAGCTCTTTTCCAGGGGAATGAAAAGGACTCAGTCACGCCTTGACACCATCCTGCCTAGCATTTGGAAGGAAGATGCTGAACTTCAGGCAGATCGTGTGGCTGCTGCCAAGAAATCCCCTATGCATCTGTTTCTGACAGAAATATCCAGTGTGACAGAGTCTAATGAGTCCAAGTCAGAAACTTCATGGGAGGAAGTGAAGGAGGAGACAAGAGATGGTGAGAGATGGGAGAACTTTGTGCTGCCCAACAGAGGGATGCGCCGCTCCCAGTCACTGATCACAGAGCTGGGGTCAGCAGGACAGTCATGGGGGCCAGAGAAACGCAACAGGACTGGAGCTGAAGAAGACAATACAGTCACTAAAGAATCATTCCAGAGGGATCTTTTCCTCACGGAGATAGACACAGGAAGGATGGACACAGATCTGGAGGGAGGATCAGAAGGTGATCAAGTAAAATACCTCTATCCTACAGGATCCAGATTGCGACCCTATGTCTGTGCTCCAGGGCTCCCCTCATACACCGAGGCTGAGGAAGCCTATTCAAAGGGTATACGTAGATCCCGCTCTCTCCTCTCTGAGATCACCATCGGGAAGCAGGAGTCTGAACCACAGGGGACCGAGAAGGAGCCTCGGAGAACAGAAATGACCAGGGAGGAGTTCCTGAAGGAGATCCAATCAGCTGAGACCTTTCTAACTGAAATCATATCTAGACAAAATGCTGCCGCAAACAGAAAGGAAACAGACTCATCTTGCTCCCCTACGCCACTGTCTCCTGAATACGAGTCCATATGCATTGACCCAAACTCCGCTCAGACCATCAGATTTCAGTCAGAGAGCGCCATACGAGCAAAAGGCAAAGATGATGCGCAAACGGAGGCCATCTACGCCCAAGTGACCAAGCGCGCTAAAAAGAGTGAGATCAAGGTTTCTATGAGACCTGAGATCCCAATCCTTCATATAGGATCAAATAAACAACCTCTTAAACTGGACAGCCAAGAAAGCAATGCTGACCACTGCCAATCTGGCGAGTTTGTGTTTTCAGAAATCATGCCCAAAAATGGTCTTCTGCACAACCAAACACTTGCATGTCAGAAAGAAGAGGAGGAGTGTTCCGATGGCCCTGCCTTACCTGCCAGAGGAGAGCAAACAAATGTCATAGAGCACTCTCCTTCTGAGTCCACTGAGGGTGTTAAAGACTGCCACACTGTGCTACTGCGTGAGAACAACTCGCTAATTACAAATGAAACAGATAGTCAAAAGTCTGCTGTTATAGGAAATGGTGAGATAACGAAAGAAGACATACAGGCCAGCAGCGACGAGAGACGAGATCAAACGTGTGGAAAGGCAGACACCACGTCATATGATGAAGAAACGTGCCACACTGATAACGTTTCTGCAGTCGACTCTGAAGAGAACTCTAACTCTAAAAATGTGGGTTCTCAAAATAATGATGAATGTTTTGCAGAAACAAAAAGAGAAAATTTACTTCGACACAATGACACTGGTCAAGAAAAATACTGTCACATTGCCCAAAAGTCACACACTCCTGCTGCCACTCCAACCACTCCAGACTGGGACCCATCCTCTGATATCTCGCTCGTCACCCCCACCGACTCAGTCCTGTCACCTATGACTTCCAGCTCAGCCGACTGCCTCACACCTAGTGACTCATGGACGAGCGGTGGAGGAGGAGTGGGAAACGGTGGGTGGCGAGCTCTGGGAAATGAAACACCACATCGAGACTCTGCCTATTTCTCAGACAGTGACTTGGAGGGGGACGGAGTGAACAGGAGGAGCAGTGATGGACTCATTGTCTCCAGGCCGAGCAGCGGTCGAGGAGGGGATCGAGGGACACTGACGGGCATAGAGGAAAAAACTGAGGAGGAGGGAGAGATGGGAGAGAAGAGCCCCTTAAGAAATACTATACAGATTTCAGATAACAAAGGTGAAACTGGAGAAAAGACCACTATTGAGAGATGTGAGGAAATGAATACTCTTTATCAAAATACTCCAGAAAATGAAATTTCTCATTTAGGTGATGAAAAAGATATTCTAAACAAAGGGCTGGAGTCAACAGATAGAGACGATTCTGGCATTTTCCCAAACGAGAGTAAAAAATCAGCACTGCTTAGTGATGATCCTCAGGCCAAGGACTGCGTTGACTTAATTGATAAGTTGTTTTCTGAATTAGATGATGAACCGCTGAAAGGGCTTGCACACAGCGGTGGGTATCCGATAGACAACCACCTCACAGATGGCATCATTTCTCAGATAACAGATTGCAAATACCAGGACGCTGCAGAGAATGATTTAAATCTACATTCCAAGAGCCTTGCTGAAACAAATATTTTGATCGAGTCTGTATCTGGCAGCCAGTCAAAGGATTGCGTGTTAAGGCCCAGCAACAATGATTACACAAGTGCTACAGAGATGGATACTGATCTTTCTGCTCTCAACTCCCTCAAATATGGAAGTGATACAGTGGAATCTGTAACACCATCCCAAGTTGACAACAGAGAGTCGAGATTAACTAAACTGTACGCCATTCAAACCAGTGATGCAACTTGTAGCGATAAAACCCCATCAGTAGTCGAGCCAAGTGATGTTGGGAATTCCGTATATGATAAAGTCAGAGGTCTGACGTGTCCCTCTTGGGCTGAGGACGGTGTTGAAGAGCCTGACGGACGGAAAGAGAGGCCTGGTTTAGACCACAATGAGCTGGGCCTGAGAAACTTGCGCTGCTCAGATGGCTGCGAGGACAAGAAGGTCACGACAGAGACAGAGAAACAGCTTGCTGCTGCAGAGCTGAGTAACGCCATGAAGGAAAAGTCACCCCTGAGAGGATCAGCAAGTCGGATGGACTCTGCTTCCAGTGTGGATAAAGACTCCTGTGAGGGCCTGGATGTAAAAACGAAAGAGTTGTGGAGCGCCATGGAGGAGGATGAAGAACATACAGGATCTGGTGTGGTTAGGGGAGAGTTTGACTGCCACCGTTTCTCACAGTCAAGCGACTTGCGCTTGTGGCCTGATGAAAATGACCAGTGGGCCTCTCCAGAGAGGAGGTGCCAAGACACTGAACTGAGATCTGAATTTTTCTCCGGGTTCAGTAACAAGGCCTGGGAGGTGGGGGAAAGGCTTGTTGTGGGTCAAGAGTTTTGGGTGACTGACGAAAACGATGAACTTGCAGGAAGTGAACCTCACCCAGCTCTCTTGGAGGGCTGTGAAGAAACCTGGAACGATGAAACACAAGGACTTGCTGGTAATCTTGCCATGAAGGAAGAGTGGGAGTCTAAAGATGGTGAGGACCAACACACTGTCCAAGTGGAAGACATACAACAAGAGGAAAATATTGAGAATCTAAGAGAAATTGGCAGTTTTAACGAAGACCTGAGAAGAGAAATCTCAGATATCGAAGTAGAAAATATAGAAATCCCAGAGCAGGAGACCTTGGATCAAGGAGAAAAGCAGAATTCGACATGCACAGATACAGTCAGGGACAGGGAAGGTCTGCTAGACTCCACAGAGACAGAGGGAAATCAAAATTTTAACAGATGGCCTCAGAATCAGCTCTGCAACATCCAGAAAGAGGGACAGACATCCGCTGAGCATGTTGACAAAGAAACAGGCTCTAACTTAGGGAACGACATCAGTCACACTGCAGAGAATAAAAGCTCAAATATATCTTTTTGCATCACTGAAGCTCCTCACGTGAACTCTTCAGACCTGGAAAATGTTGAATCAGACTTAGATTCAGATGCTGAAATAAGATCCCCGGTTGCTAGGCAATACGTAGAAGAAACAGTAAGCATTATGAACATAGAGGAGGAATACAGAGACATGCCCCTTCCACCCAACCCCATGTCTTGTCCCAGTGACCTTGGTGTGCAGGAGGAGATAGATCAGTCATATCCACAGGTAGACAGTTTCAGCTCAGTTGACTTTCCTAGTCCTCCACCAAGCATAGACCTTGATGTGCAAGATGATAAATTTGAGAGTTTAGACGACTCTTTTCCTAGTCCGCCGCCATCTGTTATAGAGGAAGAGGAGTTTATTAGTCACATTAATCTAGAAGATTTTATTGCTAGCACTGAGACAGAGCCGTATATTTCCCCAACATACATCACAGGTGTCTCAGAGCCACCTGCTACAACTCAGAGTATAGGGATCTCAGCCAATCTGAATATCCCCTCTGTGCATATAACACTGGCCGATGAGAGCAATCTTACACCCAGCATAGAAAAACAGGATGATTATAATAATGTGTTCCAGAAAACATTATCTGCCAACCCATCTTCACCCCAAATTCCCCTAAACAATCTTCCAGAATTACTCATTTCTGAGTGGAAAGATTTGGATGAGGAGCCCCTGGAGGATTTTGAAAAACTGGAACAACTGTGCTGCATCTCTGGGGATGAGGAAGACTCTTTGGGTGACCTTTTTCTGGGGAACTTGGAGCTCCTGGAGTCTTTGAAGAAAACACCTGATCAGAAAGGCAGTAGTGTTGCCAATATCCATACAGGTGAGGAGGTATGTGGCTCCTCTACTCCTGCGGGGGGCAGGGTGGATTTGAAGGAGGACCGGATCTCTGATGACTCTGATAACCTGGCAAAGTCTGCACCACATGTGATCCTGGATTCCCAGGACAATCTGTCACCTCAAGAGGAGAGGAATGATGGGCAGAGATCCCCAGACCGCCAAACATCTGATGTCAAAGACCAGGGATCTCTGTCGAAGATGACATCAAAGAATGGCCTCATGATGCAGGTGAGCATGTTTTCTTGTTCTTTGTTGTAAGACTGCTCCTTATATTACCTTTCTGAGGTTATTCACCCTCTCTTTATTGTTTTGTTTGTTGCTTCAGGTGTGTGAGGAGAGGCTGCAGTTCTCCCTCAGTGAAAATGTGAAAACAAATGTGCTTTGGGGATCGACTGTTAAAGACACAGTTATGCTGCGACCCTGGGGGGAACAAATCACTGAGAACAGCAGTGAGCTGGTCACTGTGAAAGAACAGAAAGAGGATGAAAGGTATGAAAAAGGCTGAACTTAGAAATCTCATCCTTAACAACATGTCAAAGGGTTGATTCACCCATTCACAAAAAAATAAAACACATTTTTTTACTGAACTCTAGATAGTATATACATATAGTATATTAGCCATGCAGATATTTGTATTCGCCTAGCTTCTGAGATGTTTGTTCTCCTTCACCCCAGACCAAAGCAAATTTATGTCTAAAAGATATAAAAATTCAACATCTCTTTTCAGGAACAGTGTCCCTGTTACTCTGGATAATCTACAGAATACACTGCGACAGCAGCATCTGTTGACAATCTAAAGTGACGGGACACTGTCTCTGGAAAGAGATTTTAATCTTTTAAAATGTGATTTTTCAAAGCTGTGAGCAACACAAATGAAATTCCATGAAGTTCCATCATAATGGGGTTTCAGCAGAAACTACAGAGATGAATATTACAAAATCTGGACAAATCAAATCAAAACTATTTGCGCACCTAGACACCACAAGGGGTATCTGATTT
The DNA here is from genome assembly GCA_036023655.1 of Nannoperca australis. Classification (NCBI taxonomy): domain Eukaryota; kingdom Metazoa; phylum Chordata; class Actinopteri; order Centrarchiformes; family Percichthyidae; genus Nannoperca; species Nannoperca australis. Next base: position 3,717 of record JAVQJD010008621.1, on the reverse strand, counting down.
CTTTTGTGATTTTGGTGACCTGAGCTTTTAATATTTATGTTTTAATTGAATTAATTTATTTATTTTGTTGTTGTTGCAGCCAAGAGGAGCAGGAAGGTTCCCCCAGCATTGAGCCGCACACTGAGTCTGATGACACTATAGCTGAGCCACTCACTGTGATTGAACAGCCTGAGGTCACAACCCCTCAGCCTGCTGCAAACCTGGCAATGAAAGGTACCTTTATGTTCCATGCATTGCTAATATTCACGACTGAGATAACTGAATACAAGTTGACACATGCGCTATCATTTTCACAGCAAAACTAGCTCGTCTGTCTCTCGCCCTCCCTCCTCTTGCTCTGACTCTTCCCCTCACCCCCACCGGTAAAGGAGGATTTGGGGACGGTGCGATAGGAAATCGGATCGGACGACGGAGAGGTCTGTCCTCAGGAAGCGACCCGGACGATGAGGAGGAGGATGAGCAGGAGGATGAAAGCTCCCGGAGAGTGATTGTTGTCACAGAAACAGACGTGGACAAACGGGTCGGGCTGAGGAGTCTGCTGAAATCACCCAAGGAACTCACGGACAGAGAGAGGGACAGAGGAAGAAATGTGTCCTTCTTTGATGATGTCACAATCTATCTTTTTGATCAGGTATTGCCCATACTTTCAATAACTGATTTATAAGAGTTCATGTTAGATATAACAAAAGGAGGCATGACTCTTCTGTTTTATTACAACAGGAAACTCCAACCAATGAGTTGAGCACCTCAGCGCCCACTAGTCCAGCCCCCGTGTCTGTCAAGAGCACCAAGCTGGATTTGCGTGGTAAGATCGTAAACATCTCACATTCAGGATGAGACGCAGAACGAGGAGGTGACGTTTTATTTAAGCTAGAGTCATGGCTTAAGAAGTGTCAGTCGATCAGTCCACTACTTTGGTCTGGACTGAAACATATCAATAATCATCAATAACGATTGGATAGATTTCCTTTACATTTTCATTCTTGGTCCCCATAAGACGAATCCTACTGATTTCGGTGATCCCCTGACTTTTCCTTTAGCGCCACCATGAGGTTGACATTTGTAATTTTGAGTGAAATGTCTCTGCCATGTAATTTACATTTGTGGATGGATCATCTGTGGATGAATTGTAATAACTTTTGTGATTCTCTAACTTTTCATTTAGCGCCACCATCAGGTCAATATTTAAATGTGTACAATAGTTTTGTTTATGACTAAATACCTGCAAAACAAATGACATTCCCATCCTCCGCAGCTGTACGATGTGTTTTGTGCTAATTGGATAAACTAAGTCAGTGTGAGCATGTTAGCGTTTAGCTCAAAGCACTTCTGTTACTAGGTGCAACATCACAGAGTCGCTAGCATGACTGTAGACTCTCAGTCTTGTAAAGATAAAGATAACGCGCATGAGAAATATGTTTCGTTCATTTATTATCACTCCCCACCTTGTCCCCACCTTGAGCCGGAGAATGATGTAATAAAACCTGACAGTCTCTAACTCATCCCCACCCACCGAAATGGAAAACCCTCACTTCAACCATCTTCTCTGCAAATATGCCACCAGAATTAATCTTCTATAATTATCCCCTACGACACAGTGATATGTGGAACTGAGCAGGGACATAAATCCTGCGCTCAACAATGCAAGCCAAAGCTGTGTTTCCCGACACATTTTCATTTGCTCTCCTGACTTCCTCTCTCCATCTCGTACACTGATCACCTCATTTCACAGTATAATGAAAGTTTGGGCTCAGAGTTTCCTTTGGGCTGTGCACATTTACAGCAATGCAGAAACTCCAAAAATAGATGTGTTCATGATCTTTCGTAGCCTTTAGAGTTAAAACTTCAAAGCATTGAAAGAAAAGGCTGTGTTCCCTTTTGAGTTATTTTTAACTAAAACCTGTCTTGTATTGCTTCAGTGTGATTATATTAATAGATATAGATTATTGGTTTATTTTCCAACTCATATTTAGCTTGGTGCTAATATGTTAATGTTCTGTATATGTCAGTGGTATTGAAGACATATGTGTCCCAGTCATGAACGAATTATGAGACAAACACAGACATTCAATGGCAGATTGGCAGATACTGAACATTAAAAGATTCAAGAGGATCTGGAGCAATAAAACAAGATCAGAACATCCCTACATTTAACTGAGCTCTGTTATTGTTATATGTATTATGTAATAATTTAAATAATGCAGCTTTCTAGCTTCCTATGAACTGAGGTCCAAATCAGAAATTGAGCAATGAACACACTGACAAAGAGACGAAGGTGGAATACCAAAAGGGTGGGACAAGGAAAGACACTGTACATTAACCTAAATTATAGTGATAACATTAGCATCAACTGTAAATTGTTCCCCAGTTTCATCCACAATATTAGTTGGCACTGTATGATTAAGGTAAAGGTTTTCTATCGAATAACACATTTGAAGTTATCACTTAAATTTTGCGCTGTCCCAAAAATCCTGATGACGTGGTTCTAATCACCTGACTACCACACCAATGGTATTATATGTAAGTCAACACTGTGGTCTCTCCTTTTTGCTGGAGGAATGCCACATCAGGACACAGATAACAAAATGACAGAATCTAAAGCAGCAGGAAGATCTCAACTCATTACTAATGATGGAGTCTGTTTTATGTTATATGAAACATTGTGTCGTGGTTTAACCTACTTCTACTACTTTAAATTACTACTATGAACATGACCTAATGTCAAAATGGAGGTCAAATGAAATGGGGAAGTACAACTCAACATATGCACTCAAGAGACATGTGGCGGGGCCTTCATACAGTGCTTGATTTTATTTTTCTTCCATCAGGGCCAAACATGAAGAGCAAAGAAACAAAAAGGAAAGATGATTTATCAATCAAACCAAGGTCGTCTGTGGGGGCCAATCCAGTGACATCATCGCGCTTCACTGTCAGTCCTGCCAACGACCCCCACTTGGTGTGATGTCATCGTGGGAACCTTTAGAGCTGAACCCTCTTGGACTGGCCAGTGAATTAAGCCCAACAACCAGCCATTCACCCAGAGGCTATTTTTTTATTGAATAGGCAACTGAAAGAATGAGACTCCTGTTCTAAAAGCTGGACACATTCCAGGTTTTACCAGCGACAGTGATTTTGTATGACAGGGGTTGTTGTGCTCCTGCCTGCCACTATTTACAGAGTTTATTCATGGCCTTCGGCTACAAAAGTCTTTGGAAGAGGCAGCATATGCTAGGAGAAGAGGAGCCAGGAGCTTTGTAAAATCTGAAACAGATTTGACAGCTATGCAGTGGGAGTCTTGCTGTGTACCAGCTTACCTTCTCTTTTTCTGCTTCATTTTGTTGTATTATTCCCCAGATGTGCGGGGAAGGCACTTTCTTTAGTCATTCATCTGTCTATGTAAACTCTTGGATTCCAGTCCTCTCTTTAATAAAAAGGTTTTTCATTGCAGTCAGTCAGTTGTTCTTGTAGGCAGCAGTTTGGAACAGAAATCGCTTGACTCCTGTATTTGAGAATACTCATTTACATTTGTACAAATATCATAATACAAGTGTATACAATATCATTTTAGAGCTGTTTACTTTTAGATGTATTCTTAGACTGCACGAAAAATGAAACAAGCTATGCTTCTTTATACTTTTAGTTCTAAAAATATTTCAATTATGTTATTATTATGAATTTATATATTTATTATATTGTTTTATTTATTTATTTAAAGCC
>JAVQJD010008602.1:0-13045 GCA_036023655.1 Nannoperca australis | reverse complement strand
TTATTTTCCCTATTGTTTTATACAGTTAACTGCTATGTTATATTTTTTGTAAGTTTTGTTTTTCCCAAGAGAAACAAAGAATAAAATGTTAATACAAATCTTTTGGGGAAATACTGACTCATTATTTTAGTCACGTTTTGAAGATGTATTATTCATTTTTGTCAATGAAAATATAAGAAAGGCTATTTTAATTCATTCAAATAGAAATTCCAATATTATTAAGAAATCAATCTTCTTCTTATAAATGAGCTACATACTTGTGAAATGTATAGTATCTTCGTCTCAATCTCAGTAATCATCCCAGAAGTATGGTCAGTTGAGGTGTGTGTGTCAATGAGTCATTTATTTTGAAAAGAAACACCAGCTCAGTTACTGTGGACAGTTTGGATGACACTCCCGTGTCTTGTACCGGGAAAAAGTTTTGTTACACGTACCGTGCGGAGGCGAGAGATGGTGCGGTGTTGACTGATCACCGGGGAACAGGGACTGCACGGTTGTATTGGACATGTCAGGCAGGTCGGACCGAGACACTGGCAGCCGCGGCTATCAGAGAAAGATCTCTACTGACGGCCAGCAGCACCGGGAGGTGGAGAAATCAAACCAGCATAGAAGAATGGGTCTGTACTATTAACTTCTACTACAGGAACTTCAGAGCCAGAGCGACAATGTACTTACTAATTTCGTTATTTAATATTTGTATCCAATTATTTTGTGGATCTCAAAATCAGCCTAAGTGGTGTCAGCCGATAGTTTTCTATGATATGTGCGTCTGTGTGGTTTGAATAGGGTCGGTGTAACGCACAGCTTAATATTATAGTGAAATATAACTGCACGTTTTCTTTGTGCTAATATGTTGATAACAGAAAATAATTTGAGGGCCAATTTTTATAATAAATAATTTTACTCTATTTATCTAAAGAAATGTAAAATATTAAAAACATTATTTCTTAATTTGTACTTTTCAATTCAAGTGTAAATTCATCAATTAGTACCAAGGTGTTATTTAATGGATTAATTCATGGATTACAATGGTCTCCACTGTTTAAGGAGTTTAAATGGGTTAACAGCCCATAGAATCAATGTAGCATGAAAGCCATCACTGAATTTCCACCTTTATTAAAATATGTATTTAATGTCAATTAAGGGACGGATTTGTGTGATTTGGTACATTTTAAGGTTTCTTTTTACCTCTTGCAGATAATCCATTAAAGTTATTTTAAAGATTCCCTTTTTTAAGGTTTAAATGAGTGGAATGTTAAGGTAAAAAATATATATGACTTTCATAGTGTTCCCCAACATAACTACAGTCTGATCTGAACTGCACTGGAGAAGTTGAGGGTTCAGAGGAAGGAGGGAGGGGCTGCTTTTTCACTTTCTACACCCAGTGTCATTCTTCTGGTCACCAGTCCGACATTTAGGCCACTTTACAATGTCAAGAATTGCTTACAAAAGTGCTTTGTTCTGTAATGTGCATAGTGTGTGTTCCTAATTGCTTTTCTGTTGCTTTCCTATTCGAATTATATATCTTATCCTACGTTGTCATTTGTGGAAAACACATTGGTCATATGAATTAGTATTGATAGATAGATAGATAGATAGATAGATAGATAGATAGATAGATAGATAGATAGATAGATAGATACTTTATTAATCTCCAGAAATTCACAGTTCCAGCAGCTTGTAAGGTGGAGACATAAGGTCATGCAAGTTACAGTAAAAATGCAAAAAGAAACTATAATAAAATCGAAGGTAAAAATACAATATAAAATAACAATATATATATTTGAAATAAAGCATCTGGCAGTTCTGGTTCAAAGTTTACCATCAAACAGCAGGCAGACAGCATTAGCGTAGCTGCACAATTAGACGCTAAAGACCCAGATATTTCCCTCAGGAGCTGTTGGAGACTGAATATTTGTCTTGTATTTATCATGTGGCTAAAAGCAATCAAAATGAATGGTAATGTTGCTGCATGTCTGATGGATGTATAAATATGCAACTATTTTAGCTGTTGCTGAAAAGTTATATAAAAAGGTATATATATATATATATATAAAGCCTTGGGCCTGGTGAGTGAAGGCTACAGAACAGCGAGCTACCACACAGAACGTAGGCAGTGAGGTGGCAGAGCCGGAGAGCGGACTGGGTTGATTAGGGCAGGGCCGAGCAGGCTGACAGCGTTGGGGAAACAAGCCAGCTCAGCAAAGAGATCACCGGGCAGATGGATGGTCTGAAGCACAGGGAAACAGAGGTCGTGAAACACAAAAACATAAGGAAGGATAATGATTAAATTAAGCGGCCAATGATTTGTTACCACGGTGGGAAACAATCTGGAGAAGAGTGGAAGGTTGAGCCAGGTATTTGGGTACCCTGAGATGATAATTGGATAAGCTACAGCTGTGCTGAGAACTGGCGGGAAGGAGCTTGCCAGTCCTGCCCAGGAATAGACATACAACACATAGAAACACCAAACCGGAGACAAACAGAAACACAGGGAGAAGGGAAAGCCAGGAAAACACAAGGGAAGTGGAGTGAAACTGCTCTAACCATAACAAACTTGCTTTGATTTCAAATCAGAGTTTCCACCATTGACTAATTAGTTTGTGAAACTTCAAGATAGAGACTTGACTCCAAATCCTAAAGGGATATTGCACATCAAACTCAGTTTAACTCGAAGTTTAAAGTATTTGAATATTGTCTTTGGCAATTACAGCATGTCTAGTGTTTTTTCATCAGCAAACTCCAGTTATGCCCTTGGCATCAAGGGCCAGAATTTTTAACAAAACCTTTCCTCTCTCCTAACAGTCTCCATTGAAGACATTGATTCAGTGCGCCTTGGCCGTCAATCTGAGGGGCTTAATAAATACACCAATCCCAATGTTGAAGAGCAGTGCTTTTCCATCATCTTCAAGGATCAGAAGAAAAATCTTGACGTGATGGCAGCCAGTGAGGCAGAGGCAAAACAGTGGGTCACCGGCCTGGATAAGGTCATCACCAACATGCACAAGCTCAGCCCCCAGCAGAAGAGTGAGCAGTATCCTTGACAAAGTCTGTAATTGGTAAATGTGTTTATATACATGCTTCTCAAAAGTTTATTTCTGTTGACTCTTGAAAGGAGACATTGCTAAGTGCTTTTTATAATCCCAGATTTGTTGTTTTGTTTTTTTATTAGTTAAAATATGTGGATTGAGTACTTGGCTAGAATATGTGTAAACCAAATCCTTACATCTAAATGCCAGTTGGATCATCAGCTGCATGCGGAAAGCAGACAAGAATTCGGACAACATGATGAATCTGAAAGAGGTGAAGCACTTCCTGCGACAGATCAACGTTGAAGTGAGCGACTCTTACGCAGAGGATATTTTTAAAGTGAGTCTCTCCAAAAATTCAGCAATGAGTCTTTGTATCTGCATTTGAAGGTCTATATCCATCACGATTACCTCATCATGTCTCATGTTGCATAGAAATGTGACACGTCCAATTCTGGCACCCTGGAGGGCTCAGAGATCAAGCTTTTCTACGACATGTTGACGCAACGGGAGGAGATAAATGTGATTTATGAGAAATACGCTAAAACAGAGGGTCAGATGAGTGCCGAAGACCTGCAGAACTTCTTGTCGTATGAGCAGAGGGAGCAGGTGTCCATGGAGGACGCTCTCAAGCTGATTGAAAACAACGAGGTGGATGCGACAGGTAGGGTCAACTCGGAAACAGAATAATTATTCTTTTGAGGTTTTACACAACACTACACATTACTGAGTGACACAGGGCTTCAACTTTGTCCTGTAGTTCACATTCCTCATATCATATTCATCATGTCTGTCTGTCCTCTGTCCACCAGCAAAGCAGAAGAAGTGCTTCACCAAAGATGGCTTCCTCATGTACATGCAACAGGAGGAGTGCTTCATCTTCAATCCGACCCATAAACCCCTGTATCAGGACATGCACCAGCCCCTCAACCATTACTACATCTCCTCCTCACACAACACATACCTCATGGAAGACCAAGTCAAAGGACCCAGCAGCACAGAAGCCTACATAAAGTAACTACTCTTACTAACGCACTGTACATAACAATATCAACTGAAGGGATCTAGAGCCAGAACATTTTCAGGAACCAAACTTAGGAACTAAACCAGGAAATAAAAGTACTTTATGCACGTTCTTGTTTGCATTTCCATTGCATCTAAAAAACTTAGAGATTTAAGCAAATTAGACCAATAGAATATTTTTTTATTCACATTTTTTTATGGTGTGCAATGGGTGAGAGACTGAACATTCCTCGCACTCGATTTCTGTTTCTTTTTTAATTGACCCAATACACATCTGCTTTGAAATTAGCAGCAAATAAAGTAAAATTTCTCCTGCTCCCTCGTCTTTTTATACTAGTAGTAAATGAGTTAACTCCGTAATCTTGTAAACTAAAAATAATAATACCAGAAAGTCGAATCCAAAGTCTAGTGGCAACCAGTATCTGCTTCCAGTCAGACTGAATGATGCACACAAGTTGTAGCAGTCTCATGGCTTGTATTTGTCAACCCCAATAGTTCCTAGGCCTTTAAAAAGTACTGGCTTGGAAGAAGGGACTTTTTAGAGGGCAGGAACTAAATCTGACACTAGTTTCCTTTGGTTAAAATGCAAGTTCCTGGAAACATTTCTGTGATGTAAAAATGGGCAAGAGTGACCCCAGGGCTGTGCAGGTTTACATGAAGGTTTTCTGTCCTTGCAGAGCACTGATGAAGAGCTGTCGCTGTGTGGAACTGGACTGTTGGGATGGACCTAATGGTGAGCCTATTATTTACCACGGCCACATGCTCACATCCAAAGTGCTCTTCAAAGATGTCATCAAAGCCATCAAAGAATATGCCTTCAAAGTATGTGAGATATTGTATGACCTTTTGGACAGGATGCTAATGTTGATGATTGCAGTTAATTTCCATTCCTGTTGTTCCAGCTCTTACAGTTATGTAGAGTCTGAGCTTCACCTTCACTGAATGATTGTTTCTTTTGTTTTTCCAGACGTCTGAGTACCCAGTGATCCTGTCCCTGGAGAACCACTGCAGCGTGGACCAACAGAAGGTCATGGCCAATTACATGATCTCCATCCTGGGTAACGCTTTGCTCAGAAAGCCTCTGGGCGAAACCATGCCCACCAACTTCCCATCACCTGAGGTGTGTGGCCTTTCACCTCAGCTCGCTGATTAATATTACGTAACTTTCGGTCTTAAGAGCGTTGCTGTGAATACCCTGGTAAACTATCACCAAAGGAAGATCACACCTTAAAATTCAAAGTTAATGAACCACTGCCGGATTTGTTCACTTCCCTGTTTACTTTAACTTGACTATTAGATTTGTCTGGGAAAGGACTACCACATAATCAAAACAGCATCACTGTCAAGCCTGCTCTTCCTCCACGTGCTGATAATATTGGTACACAAGACCTAAGCTTTGCCACTTTATTAGCTTGTCTTAGTGAGCACTTAGAGAGCTGTTGTATATTAAGTAATAAGTTGTTACATGATTTGTCGACGTGAGGCTCTGAAGTGTGTGAGACAACACCTTGTTTGATTGAGGTTGTTGGCCAGTGTCTTTAAAAAGGCTTTTGGCCTTTTCTGGCCTTTCTTTCTTTTACTGTCTTTTGTTACTCTTTTTTTCTGTTTTCCTCATTTTACCCGTGTCTTTTCTCCTTTAAACCTTATAATATCTTTGAAAGTAAAAACATCTATGACTTTCAGATGAACTGAAGACATTTCTTATTATTGGGTGAGACATATAAAGAGTGGATGAGCACATCAAATCATCTTTCAGTGACATTCCCCAGTGCTTGTGGGCAGCCCGGTTCAAATATAGCTCCCATGGGATGAATGCCTGTGGCTTTGTCAGCGTCAAAATTAAATTGTAATTAGGCATTACACAAACTTTCCCTTTCTTTCATTGGCTGTTGAGAGGGTGGGACTAGCAGTCACCACTAACAAATGCTTTTTGCCATTGAAAAATAACAATATGCTTCCCCTTAATTTAGCAACTACACATTACTGAACAGTATGTCTCTCAAGTTTTATTTTGATAAATTACATAACACATAAAAACACGTTTTGTCTGTTTCCGTGCAGGAGCTGAAGGGCAGGTTCCTCATCAAGGGAAAGCGGTTAAACAAACTGGATGCTGTCTTCCTCAATAACAGCACCGTAGAAGAAGGCGCTGTGTCTGAGGAGGACGAGGCTTCAGAATGTAAGGAGAATGGCCAAAAAAACAAATCAAAGGTGTGTCAGTGGCTTTTTTCTCATTTGTAATACATCTAATAAAAAAATAATAAAAATGTTTTATACTTTGTTTTTCATTTTCTTTGAATGGGCTGAACAAAACTGATTCACTATCCCGTTTCCTTTTAGAAATCAAAAATCAGTCTCGCCAAACAGCTCTCAGATATCGTCATCTACTGCAAGAGTGTCCGCTTTAATGGCTTTGAACACTCCAAGGAAAACCAGGCCTTCTATGAGATGGCATCCCTGAAGGAGAGTAAAGCTTTCCACCTGGCTGATACTTCAGGTAAATGTGGCATTTTACTAACCTTACCGACATGTTCCAGGTTGAAAATGAACTTGATTTCTCTACAGCAAAGTAGGAACGTTGTGTTGTAGAGTGTTTATGCATTGGTGTTATAATGTGTTCTCGTAGCTACTGCCTTCATCCATCACAACGTGGACAAACTCACTAGGATCTATCCAGCTGGCTCCAGAGTGGACTCCTCTAACTATAACCCCGTGCCCATGTGGAACGTTGGCTGCCAGATAGGTACAGTTACTGCATGCAGAATATCCAGGAAATCAGTATATTAAGTGTAACTCTTATATTAAGAATAAGGTTTCACTCTCTCTGATTTGGTTTTTAAGTGGCGTTGAACTTCCAGACTCCAGCCAAGGAGATGCACATAAACCAGGGTCGGTTTCTGCCCAATGGTCTTTGTGGGTACATCCTGAAACCTGAATTTCAGAGAAGCCTCTCGTCTCAGTTTGATCCCAACACACTTCGCAATGGGCCCTGGCTAAAGAAGAAGACCTTTCATGTCATGGTGAGAGTTACTTGTGGTTAAACCTGAAAGATCTCAAGTTAAGGCCTTTACACAAATCGGGAATGTAGCGAATAAACACACGAACAGGTGAAATACTCGCCTGCTACTACACTACTTCACTATCATGCGTCCGTCCAGTGGTGCTGCTCCACGTGTGGTCCTTAAGGTCATTGTCTTTATAATTAGTGTGTCCTTTGTCATATAATACAGGGTATTGGAAAACACTGTTCGATTTCTGTATGAATGTACTTGTGACTAAAACAACTGTTCTTGAACAATATTCAAGTTTTGGTATTTGAATTTGCACATTTCATGCTGTAGACAAGATATGTTGTTTTTAGTTTTTGTCGTGTTTGTGTTTCGTGTCCCAATACAAAAGGTGATCTCAGCTCAGCAGTTACCTAAAGTCAACAAGGACAAACACCACTCTATCGTTGACCCTCTGGTGAGAGTGGAGATCTTTGGTGTCCCAGCAGACAACGCCAGCAAGGAGACACACTACATTGACAACAATGGTGAACATAAAACACAGATATGGACACACGTTCAGTTTTCACATGCTTTGGAAGAAAATAAATATTTATATTGGTAAGTTGCACAAACTCAACAATAACCCGTCCCTGCAGGATTCAACCCAATGTGGAATCAGAGTTTCAGGTTTGACATCCACGTCCCAGAGCTGGCCATGGTGCGATTTATGGTGGAGGACTATGACACAACATCCCATAATGATTTCATCGGGCAGTACTGTCTACCGCTCACCAGCATACAGAGCGGTAAGAAAGTCCCGCACAAACATGCATGACTCACTGAACTGAAGAAAACACGATGAAACAATTCTTCACGCCCAGATGTTTGCAAGACATTGAACTAAGATCTGGGAGGGTGATCAGTGAATTATTATACCATCACATGGTGGAGTTTACAGTCACAACTACAAGTTAATCCTAGACTACAATGACTGAAATATCAAGGTGTTAAACTATTTGATAGATAATAATTATGCAGTTGTTAAGACACGATATCCCGGACTCTCTGGTTTTAAAGTTTCAAAGTCTTTCTTCATAGTTAAGCATTTACACTTTATCTTCAAAACTGCATTTAAGAGCAAACATCTGATTTCAGGATTAAAAATGTGTCCTCCTCCCCCGATTTAAAAGTACAAGACATCAGGATTTTCGTGTGACAAGAGTTGCTGACAACTTAATGTGTCATATTAAGTCATGTAATGTGTTGTGAATCATATGGCTTCAGTTTTTTTTGTTCCATCTGCTTGCCATATAATTGCACAAAGTGGGTTTGACTCTTATTTGCTGACAGAGGTTAAACTCACTTCTGTTTTTTCCCCCAGGCTATCGCCACATCCCGCTGCTCAATAAGAGAGGCAACGCCATCTCCTCTGCCGGACTGTTTGTGCATATCATGCTCATCGACGCAGAGTAGGCTCGTGTTTTGGAAAACCTTCAAGCCAGCCGCAGCCTTCTGTTGCTGAAAACTCTAAAAGCAATTAGTCCAGTTTTATAGATACATATTATAACTCTGATCAAATACTTTAACAGATGTTTCAGGGGGGAAAAAACATTTGTCATCGACCAAGCTGCAAGTGCTGACTCATCGTTGTCTCTGTAACACTTTCTTGTCATTGTAGAATTTTAGCTTTTTTAAAAACATTTGGTTGAGAGCTCCTGTGTGAATGAAAATGTGAATGAAAGAGCAGTGAATTAAAGTCATTTAACTGTATTTGCCATGTTGGGGAGAGGTACAACATTTGTAAGTCAGGTGTGAATTCCAGCTGAAGATATATCGGCTGTGTCATTTCTGAAGAGTATTTAATTTTTTTACGTTTTTTTAAGGCTTTCTATTTCCCTGCAGGGTCATATGAATCAGGATCACACTCATGGACACAATGTATTTGTCAAGCAGCACAACAAGCAGTTAACTGTGCCTGTATTTTACAAAGTTTACAGAGTAGAACAAGCCTTGATTTGCGTTTTTGATGTCGGTCATTGAAGTGTGTAGCAACAGCATGTATGGCAACAGTAGGGTGTTTTGTGTGTCCGTGTTCAGGTGTCCATTCATTTTGAATGCACTGTCCTGCAGAGAGTATTGCTCCAGAATGATTCTTCAATGTTATTTTAATTTTATTTTCAAAAATGCTTTATAACTTTAGTTTGACTATTGATATGAGTAAATCAATAAATTAAGTGTATCGTGTAAGAATCTACTCTAAACATATTGAACCTTAATTACATTTATCAAGTTTTTTACGCCAAATAAATACAGATTTTTTAAAAATCATACTTTATTTTTCGTCAATTAATGCACAGCAGTTTTTCTGTGACAAACTCATGACTGTCAGGGCTTTTGGTATGTAATGTTAGTTTGCATTAGCTCTCAAATAAAACCAGCAGAGTACCTGATTAAAGGTGTTGTGTGTTTATTCTTAATATAAATGATTCAGCCATGGTGACAGGAATATTCTGAGAAAACTCAATCACGGTATGATCAGCATAAAACATTGAAAAATACAGATAAATATAAAGCATAACAACTGAAAATAATTTGAACTGTAAGTCATTTTCTTTGTTCACAATCACGGTAATATGCTAATTCTAGTCAAAATGTTTAATTACTATAGCTTGAACATGGTTAAAAATATCCTCAGAAGTATTTTCAGGTGACAAGATTAAGATCTCTACCAATCCTGTCTCAACAACAGATAGAATGCTGCCTTAGTTTGGTATACAATAAGTTTCACTGAAAAACAGTAAGACAGGTTTGACAACATTTTTGGGTAATCCGACAACGCTTCTCAGAAAAGCCCTGCTTTTTTCTTCAAGTCGGCCTGCCTCCATTTAGGCAGGCGCTTGAAGTCTGAGCGATTTGTGCCAAGCAGGTTCTCAAAATCCACATCGGACAGGTAGTCCTGAAATCAGAGCACAGGGGAGGAGAGAAAACGGTTAGGCTGACCTCTTCTGGTCAGGCTGTGTTATTACATCAGGATACACCCTAATTACATTACAACATGTTTAGTGCGTCCCACTGAATCACCGTCATCCTTGCAGCCATGAAAGATTATGAGACAATGGGGTCCTTGGCACAGACGTCACTCCTTCTACACCCAGACTGAAAGAAATGCCAAAAACTACACAGACACAGTGTCTCTTTGTAGTCATTTTGTATCTCATTGTAGTTCTTTTGTGTCTCTTTGTAGTCGTTTTGCATTTCTTTGTAGTCATGTTGTATAGTAGTTCTGTGCCTGCTTCAGTGACACTCCACATGTGAACCTGAAACCTCAATTGCTGCTGTTTAGTTGAAAAACTGAACTCTACTGTATTTTAATGAAACTACTCTGTATATTTATCAAATATAACTGTATTTTATATATTTTTATTATATATTGTAATACTGTATGCAGGGAAAAAAACTCAAGTACAAATATTGGATTGGATTTAGCAGATATTCAATATTAAAAGACTCTAACCAGTATCAGTAGCAAAAACCATAGTCAGGACATCCCTCCTTTTAAGTGAGCGCTGTGACTTTCCAACAAGAAGGCATTTTCTCTAAGCCATCCATGCTAACAGCATTCATTGTTTGGCTGCACCCACCTCTCTCTGGCTGGGGTCCACTCCCTGTGGCAGCTCACTGGTAGACTTGTTGATGAGGAGCTCTGGGTCCAGGTACGTCCCAGAGCCTCCAGCAGAGGGGGACACGGTGCCACCAGCTGGGGATGATGGCACAAAGCTAGAGGAGGGGGGCAGGGTCATGGACGCAGAGTACTGGGCTCTCTGGGTAGAGGGGCTGGTGGGAGTAGAGGGTCTGGGGGACAGATCACCTCCGTGGACCCTGTAAGCTGGAGGGGAGTTCATGGGGCCTCCTGGAGCCCTGTAGCCACCCCCACCAATCCCAACAGGACTCTTATTGAAATTCGAGTTGTTCACAGCCTGCAGACAGAGGACACGGGTGAGTGAATATTTGGAGGATTTTTACATGGCATTTGGGGGGAAACATTCACTGATTAGGGACACTATCGTGTATCACATTAGAGACATTAGGAGTTATTCCATTTGGGATATTAGTGCATTTAGTCAATTAGTGTTAGGATTAGTGTCAGTCAATCACTTACTACATTGATCTGTGAGAGAGATTCTGCATCACTCAGCTTTTTTTTCATCTCCTCATAGGAGTTGCCTCCCTGTTGAAAAGATCAAGTGAGCCAGGACTGAAAATTAGTAAGCATGCAGGGCTGTTTTCATCTCCAAACAATACATACAATCATCCACACGTGACTGCGAAATGATTAGTTCGCAGAAGATCATCCAAAACATTCACGTGATATTTGTGTCTCTTTTCCATAATCAGTGTTGGTGTAATGAAAACATTCATAACAGTGATTTGTGATGTCTTAACCATGCAGCATTATTGCATTAAAAGCAGTCTAGTGCCTCTGACTGAGATCAAAGAGAGCCTGTAACACACTCACGCTCCACTTATGAGGATCCCACGCATTGAACCAGCCAGTGAAGGTGGGCGGTTCGTAACCCTGTTTGACAAAGATGGTGGGTGTGTCGGGGTCGCGGCCTGCTGGGTGGGTCCTCAGGTACTCCTGCGCACAGTTCCACGCCTCCTTGGTCTCATACTGGTTGGCTAAGCTTCCAACCCACAAGAAAATCTGCGGTGGAGAAAGAAGAAAAGGAGACTTAAATCCCTATTCTATTTAATCAAGTACTACACTTAATGTAAGTACTGTTCTGAGGTATTGATACTTTACTTGAGTAATTTTATCATTCTACTTCTTACTTTCTACTCCACTACCTTTGTCTGACAGTTATAGTTACAGGCACTTTGGGCTATTTTGCACATTATTTTCAATAGAAAACAAGTGATACGCTTATAAAACATGAGGCATTGTCCACTGAATAAATAGTTTTCCTCTTATCATGTCACTGCACCTACCGCACAAAATAAGGCTGGTTTTAGCAAATTAAACAGCCCAACACTTTATAAAGCCAGGAGACGGTTAGCTTAGTTTAGCACACAGACTGAAAGCTCACCAATAAACACATTTTGTGTCATGCGTACAAAAACTGAAATGTAAAAACAACATATGCATTTTGTTGTAGCTTGGACAGAGCCAGGTTAGCTGTTTCCCTGTTAGCATGTCTTTAGGCTAACATTAAGCTAACCGGCTGCTGGCTGAAGACTTGTATCCACTACAATGCAAAAATGAAAAAAATAAATGTATTTCCCAACTATTCCTTTAACTGCTTCATTTTACTCTCCCTCCCAGACAACATCTCACATACAAACAACTTACATTTTAAGACATGTGAACCTTTTTACAGTGTTTGCACATGAAACTTTCAATGTGACTGAGCAAACTTACATTTGCTTCATAAATATATATCCTTTTTATTTGTCTTTTTTACAGTTGTGTTCAATTCCCAGTTGCCAGGACTGGGCAGAGGATGTAGCCTATTTCTGCATCTATAGACATCGACCTCTCACCTCCTCCCAGGTGTCCAGCAACATGACATCCTCCTCGTCCAGGTCACTCTGGGCGAAGTCATCCACCTCGGTCATCCTAAACTGACCCGTCTGATTGGAGCACTCGAACAGCCGGGGACTGTGAGGAGGCTCCTCCCTCTGAAGTCTGAAGCAACACAGAGCTTGCTGTCATTATACATGCATAATCTGGTGTGTGTGTGTGTGTGTGTGTGTGTGTGTTTCTCTGACTGAGGTCCGACCACGGCTCTGAAATATCAACAGCCTAACTGTGCTGTGTATTGATAAATCCATGGTGCTGTCTGTGGTGCTGAAGAAGCAGACAGATTTGTATATGCACCTTAGTCTCTACATCAGGGGTCTCAAACTCAACTTATCTGGGGGCCACTGGAGTTAGAGTCTGGGTGAGGCTGGGCCGCATCAAGTATTCTACAAAAAAAGGTTCTCCTCCCTGTCATTGATGGC
>JAVQJD010008599.1:0-11266 GCA_036023655.1 Nannoperca australis | reverse complement strand
CTCGTGTCATGCTAACTGCTCCGTTGTTTAGTATAGTTGTATTTGCCAGAGGAAGAATGAACAACTGTTAAGCTAAGCCATGTTTGTACCGCCGTTGCGGGACTGAAATAAGGTTTTATGAACATGTTCAGTGTTTACAGTAACAACCAGTTACTAAGATTGTAAGCTTTATGAAAGTATTAGGGCATTTAGTGAAGCTATTATGTTGTATTCTAGACCACACGCAATACTCCTAAAAAGAGGCTTAGAGTAACGATACAGCATTGATACAGGTTAAAATGATAAAAATTGCAATGTTGAACTGTTGAAAGTCTTGAAATATGTCTGTAAAGTAAAGGATATGCAGTATACCGCGAAAGAGTTATATAGTACACATTGTGAGATTGTTTCATGCTTGTATCTGTATGAGTGTTAAGAAATTCAGTCATTGCACACATGATCTGAGGAAAGGTTGTGTCCGTGCATCTTTACTCAATTACTGGAAACTCCTGCTACTAATCAGCACATTCATTTGTCTGTCAACAGCCGATTCAGGTCAGTTGTTTCCCTTTGTTACCAGTCTCTATGCTAAGCTACACTAACCAGCTTGCTGTAGTCTTATATTTAACAGACAGATATGAGAGTAGTATTGATCTTCTCATCTTACTCTGCTCCAGGAGGCAAATAAACATATTAATCAAATAGGCAAACTATTACTTTTAGCACTACTGTATGTCAGTAGGACCTTTCTGACAATACAGAAGAGTGTAGCCCAATTATTTGAATTAATTATTTGAATTATTAAATAATTATAATGGTAAACATGATCTAATTAATTTTAATTGTCGGGTTGTGATTCACTGTATTTGATGTAAAAGCAACTGATTCTGGTACTGAAATCAAATGGATGCACATCTGCCGTCTTGAAAATAGCTCACAGTCAGCGCAAGGAACATCAGCAGGATGTCATTCGTGGCCCAAAAATACCTGAGCACATTGAGGTTTTTATGATTCTATTTCTGTCTTTGCTTTTTCAATAACTTTGGGGAATAGTGACAGTTAATGAATGCCTCCTCCCTCCTGCATGACAGCACATCTAAATCCGCTGAATCCATCCAAAGGAGCTCTGCACTGAGCATATAGCAGGTGTTGTCATTGCTTTATTGGTTGATTCACATCATTAATGCCCCCTAAACTGCGCACAGACTCCACCTAATTATGTCAAGAACAAAAACACAGACCTTTTGTCACTGGATTTATTCTCTTATTCATTTCAGCTTCTCCTCTAATGATCATTAATCTTCAGAGAAAGACTCCTTCATCCAGTTTTAGCTAAATTTAGCAGCCTCCAGGGCCATTCATTCTCCAGAAATCGTAATAAGACAAAACTTTCTCATCTGCCTATTAATATGACTTGACGAAAAAATCTAAAGTGCTTAATGAGGGTTCGATAGTGGATGTCACTGATTGATTCTGCTTTCACTCCACTGTTCCCCACAGACCCTAATGAGTCCTACACTGTTCATAGTAAACCCACTTATCCCAAAATGGGTGTCATTAACTGGCCTTCACACCCTTCTCCTAGACTAAAGTAATCATCTACCGTCTACAATCAAACAAGCTCCGTATAGAATCAACAAGCATCTTTCTGACCCATTTGTGACTTATTTTCCACAAGTACACTTGTCTGTGTCTGTGTTAAGTGTGCGGCTGGATTGTGGATGTGCTTAACCTAGATTAGCATAAATACTGGAAGCAGGGGGGCAGCTGGACAGCTAGCTTGGCTTTGTCAAATAAAGTAACTGTAAAGCTGAATCATGTTAGTTTAACCTGGACGGAAAGAGAGATTAAAAAAATATTATTTTCACAGTGAGTTAGGTGCTAGAACCACATATTTTATGGCAAACAAAATGCAAAATCTGTACCAACATCTAAACCTGGACCACAAATCTCATAGATGTGGTTGCAATTTGCACTTTAAAAGTATAATTCCAGTACAAAATGTTTGGAGCAGACAAGTTTTTTCTTTTTGGTGTGTTGGGATTCATGTAGCCATCAGTTCAGTTGCCCTGACTTGTTAAATGGAAATGCACATGCACAGTAACAGATTGTTGAAACATTCACATGTGAAAAAATGTACATGTTTATAAAAAGGGGTTCTCTTAAATGTCACTCTGGTTATTTTGTGTTTTTTAAGAAGAATGTTGTTTTCACAAGCGTTAAGATTTGTATGTCAAGACAATTAACTTTTTACAGCGCTTTTGTGACCTATGACGGTAGCCTTATAATTGATCTATCTATTGTTTTCCACATATCTTTTTGAATCCAATCTCTTGCGCTTGAACTCGATAAAGCCAGCTTAGCTGATGGGGCTAGCTTAGTGTAAAGACTGAAACAGTAGAAACAGCTAGCCTTGCTGAACGCATCCAGCTATGTACTTAAACTTGCATTAATTGATTTCTTTTGTGGCCACAGGGGGCAGCACAATAAGCTGTGCAAAGCTAAATGCTCCATAGAGCTAACGGGAACTGAGAGATAATTCTCTGCTGGATCATCACTACCAGAGACTCCTCTCACATTCCAATCAGTCATTTGATCCATTGTTCAAATAAAATTATTGATTAGTGGTGCTTTAAAAGGGTTCTCTGTGGAGTCGTTCACGTTTCTCTTTAAAATGCATTGTGTGTGTATATTTGAGGCCTGACAATTCACTTTGAATTTCCTCCCCCAAAAATTAAGCACAGCTGATTCCTTTTATCATCTGAAATATTATTTACAGTCATGTTTTGCTAGTTAGGTCTTCTTCTTCCCTCCCTTTGGTTAGGTCATTGGGTTTTTGGTGCATTACCATCAACAACTATTGAACATAACACTTGTATGTGTACGTGTACGTGGACAAAATACAAACAAAATTGGGACCCGCGCATAAAAACATTGCTATTACTACTAGTGGTCAAAAACCCTTTTTTATGTCTTAGAAGTGTTTGCTTTTCCTCTAAGGAGGTTTTCTAATTAAAATAACATTACTAAATGAATCCCATATGGGTACAAAATAAGCCAAAGGATTACTAGCGAAAGCATAATAACTAACTGCTGACATAGCCTTTTCAGTTCTTTTACTACAATCAAAAGTTAAACATGCACGTGTGATTTCTGATTCACCATGAACGTGTTTTAAACCGTGCAGCATGTGTCCTTTCATGCTGTTGTTTTTTAAAATAACGGTGGAAACACAAATGCATTGTGTTAATAATTGATAGGAAGCATATGAACATGCAGTAGTGCTTGCACTTCGGGACGATGCAGAGCATATTTTATGAATCTGCAGATGCAGTACATAACTCCCTGAAGGACTGGATTTAAAGAGAGAGAGAGTGAGAGCTAGAGATACCCTTCTGAGTTTCTTCCACCACTCACCCACATGAAAAGAGCTTTTATTCCACAGAGACAGAGCAGTAGGGCCAGGGAGAAGGAAAAAAAATAGGAGGTAGATGATAGAAGTCGACCGCTGCTATGTGGGGGATGGAGAAAACCCTGTGCAGAGTTAGCATCTTCACTGACGCTCTAACATCGCATCACTGTACCTGCAGGGAGAATAGAAAGCACAGAGCAATGTCCTTATGAGAGTGGGACTTGCAGGTAGCGGATTCACTATGTGCACAGAGGATTTTCAACTTGATAAAACATACCTCTGTGTCATACTCCCCGAGCGCAGATTGTCCTCTCCTTCTGCTCTTTGTAGGTTACGAGCAGTTGTACTGGCAGTCCCTGAATGAAAGGCCTGTCATCTCTCCTCCTTGTACTTGTGCTGACACATACACATGAATCACCTCCAGAGCAGCCGTGTCTGTCAGCGTGTCCACCCATTTTTACGTCGCACTCCAATCTGTCAGTCGGTCCTTTTTAATTGGCAGTGGGCCTGTTTAATGGCTATGACATTCAGAGGAGTGACAGGGAGTGGGGGATTTATGGAACTATCTCCAGTATTTCCTAGAAGAGAAACTACCACAAAGTCTTCAGTCTTACATCTAGGAAGTAAACAGAGAACAACGGTTGGTCAAACTGTTGAGTGTGAGTGACGAGTAACTACAGATTTAAACCCTGGTCACACCAGTTTATCTGGATATCATTACAAAATAGGCAGTACCAGTTAGGTGTTAACCATATATTGGTGACATATGGACTAATGCATTGGTGTCCACTGCAGAACTTGCTTTTAGAAGATTGTTGGGAAACACGTTGCCTTTCATGTTGTTTTTGCACTATTAAAGCAACCCTGTGATTTACAAGTTTAAATTCAATTAAATTACGCTTTTGAATAAAAAAAAAAATGCAACAGGAAATATTGAGTTTGCGCTAGCAGTAACATAATACAGCTCTGATTTGGTATGAAGAGAGTGAACAGTAAACAGTGAGGCTGATATCAGTGAGATGAAATTACAAAACACATTTGCTCATATATGCCTCGTTTCCTGGGACTCCCTTGTGTATTAGAAGGCAATTTGAAGGCAGTGTGGGAATGGCACACTAACTAACAATGAAAACTACTAGAGAGGTAAACACAGAATGAATGTACCCTGATTGACTATTGCAGAAAATATGCAGACCATATGTACAAGTAGTTTTTTAACTGATAGACCCAATGTTCCAAAGGGCTGCCTTAGAGTTCTACTGAGAAAGAAAACACCAGCAGTATAAACACAAAGACATAAAGAGATACAAATGGAGAGAAGACAGTATTGATTCAGCGATTGATAATGAGAATCCATATTAGTTGAAATGGACAGTTGGAACGGATCATACACAACACATCACATTTCATAGGTCACAAGTGTTATTTTTAAAAGTGACTGACAGCCAAGCTAAGAATCCATATGCTTAATGCTATTTCCCAGTTGTGCTTATAAAAAGGTCTTTATTTGAATAAGTGATGCCACATTGGGCTTGAGAAAGCCTGGACTTCTACTGAGGTTACAGAGGCCCCTGACAGCTTGTGACTCTCTGACACACAATAAGGCCTTATTAGGCTTGGGCAACGCTGTATTATTACCACCTTTCGTTTCACTTATGAAGCTTGTACAGACACAGCGGGCTACTGGAGAACACCAGGGACCTGGGATAGATTTGACTTCTTCTGTCTGCCACTGCATACCTGTATCCATAACCCTAGATGTACTAAACAAATTGTCATGAAATATTTCTCCACCTACATAAATAACACTGATGTAGGGGCGATTGTGTGAGCCTGAGGTACAAGGTGCCTGTGTCTGCGCATGGATAATCTAACCACCTCTGGAATGCACAGCAAAGTGGTCTTTGTCAGAAAATATAGCTACTCGTTAAATAACGTTGGAGAAGTCATTCACAATCTCATTAATCATTGGCACTTGTCGCAGCCGATGCGTGACCATGCTGACATAGCATTTCTGGAAATATATAGCCCTCCAGGCTAAAGGGAATTTCTCTCTGCAACCTACCTCCATCTTCTATCCATGTCTTCCATCAGTCTTCTGGATTTTCTCTCCACCCCTTCACCTGCTCTGATTTTGTACTTGGAAACTCCTCTGGAACCTGTTCTTCTGATCCTCTTCCAGTATTCATTTTAGTTCCACCTTTAGCTGCTTCTCCCTCCCTAAAAGCTGTAATTTCATTTAACATGACTTCTGTTCACCCCCAAGCCAAAGCACAAGGATCAGCATCAAGAACTCCTTTTGGCAACAGTGAATGCCTCCTTTAAAATGAATGAACGCTGCTCCACTGCTGCACTGCGTTGGCGTTACAAAGGAAGCCAAGTAAAATACATATATCCAAAGTTCACTAGTAGGAAACAGTGCAGATGTTGACAATTTTTTTTGTTCATTAAACAATAAGTCAGGTGATTATGTATATTTTCTTATTGTCAACAAAACCCATAAAACCACCCAAACCAATGAAGTCATCAAGTATTTATGTTCTGATTTATTATTTCCTCTGTGCCAAAGAGCTAAAACCTATTAAAAACACATCGATCAGCCATTGAGTGATATATGAACAAATTACCTTAGTCTTTCTAAAATCTAAAGTCTAAATCCCTTTAACAATAATAACATTTATAATATTAATAACTGGTGTGTTTGTGATGTGTCTTTGATCTGGATATAGACCATATATAGACCTGATAGACCATATCAAGCCGCAAGGAAAATTCAAATTCCCCATCTTCAGCAGGAGTCATACAGCTTATAGCGACCCCAAAAGTCCCGCGATCAGTTGACGTGTTCACGTCCCCCCTGGAAGTGGCGATAATCCTGATGCAGTGTATAAATGAGAGATTTGGCGAGCTGGATATACTGGTTGAACTGCAGAAAGATCTGTATGGAATTCAGCAAAGCTCAAATGAATGACCTGAGGAAGAAGAACGACTCATTGAAAGGTATGGAGAAGGTCGCGAAAGAACACCAGGAGTTGCTTGTGCAGAGAACACAAGCGGGAAAATCTTTTTTCTGGGAATCCTGAGAGAGACAATGATGACACAGAGCAAACCACACGGGATCTTTGTGCCAACAATGAAAATGAACCCGGAAACAGGACAGGACATTTCCTTCTCAAGGGCTGGGAAGGAAGGACAGTAATACAATTTGCCCCATTGTTGCTTGATTCATGAATTCTACACAAAAGGAGCTACATTTCCAATGGAGATGAATAATAATAATAATAATATTTTTTTTATTTATATAGCACTTTTCAAGCTAAAACAAAATGGTTTCCAGATTAGAGGATTTACAGAACAATAATTTAAAAAATCTAATCGAGATATTGAAT
Source organism: Nannoperca australis (assembly GCA_036023655.1). Lineage (NCBI taxonomy): Eukaryota > Metazoa > Chordata > Actinopteri > Centrarchiformes > Percichthyidae > Nannoperca > Nannoperca australis. Next base: position 4,486 of record JAVQJD010008599.1, on the reverse strand, counting down.
AATCTGCATGTGCATGTTGTCACTGAGACCCATCTTGACCAAACTACAAGAAACTGACAAAGTGATTTGAAAGGATACCAAATTATAAGGAGAGACAGGAACATGATTATTTATGTGTGAATCGACTAAAGACCTTTCCAACAACCAACGTTAATAGGATGTGTTTATAGGCCCTCCAAATCAAGCACATTATACCTGGATAAAATATGCGAAAGCATTGATCTTTTTACTCCATCCAGTAGTCATTTATTTCAAATGGTACAAGATAGCACAAGGTCCTCAGGAACCAAATTTGGGCATCAAACTGGAAGCATTACTAATCCGATATTCTTTAATGATCCGAATTAATGCTCAAATACAAAATATATGTTTGTGCACTCGTTATATTTACAAAAGACAATAATGTTGAAGGAATAGCCCAACATTCTGGGAGTTATTTGCTTCTTTCCAAAGATTAGACAAGAAGATTGATTGATATCTTTTGCATGTCTGTGCATTAAGTATGGATGATGATTAGCCTAGCTTAGCATAAAGACTGGAAGCACTTAATGCACAGTCATGAGAGTGATATCGATCTTCTCATCTCACTCTAGGAAAAAAACTAAATAAGCAGATGTCCCAACTGTTGCTGAATTATTACTTTAATAGAATATATAAATGTGTCAATAGTAGCAAAGCCTAGTCCATTCTTCCATCTTAGTTTTTCCTCACTTACCTTTTTTCCCTCATCTTCCCAAAGACCTCACCAACCTTCCCCTTATGCCTCTGCTGGTGTTCGCTGCCTTCCTTCTTCTTCTTGCTAAGTAATTGACTTGGGGAGGGGGGGGTTGTGGAGAGGATTTTTCTACCCCTCTTTGATGGTTAGCAGCAGTCTTAATGGAGAAGTGTGACTAGATTTTTTAAATAACTTTTCTCTTCTTTCCTTCCTTCCTTCCTTCCTATATACCTGCCTTCCTATCATCCTATCCCTCACATGTGCCTTTCCCCTCTCTTATTCTTCATTAAGCAACCCTCCACCCTGACACCCCTCCTTCGGTGAAGGTGACTCCTTGTGGCCGGAGTTGATCATGTAGCTGAAACAATCTATCTGGGTGAAGGTCATTTGATTGTCTCGGGGGGTGGGGGGTGGAGGAGGCAGAAGGAAGAAGGACTGAGCGATCACAGAGTGGATAACCTTTGCTGGCACAGCAGCATAAATCCATGGCTAATTCAGGAGGAAGACACTTAGGAATAGATTGTGTCTCATATAAAGGGGTTTCCTGAAAAAGAGACGAATGGAAAATACATCAAAGGTTTTCACTAGGTTAGGTATGAATCTATACAAAAATCAAATACATTTTGCCCACTGGGCTTGCCTGCTGTAATGTCTACTTACTCATCAAGATTTATGATAGCGCCAAATTAAGATGTATTCTGCCTCCAGAATTATTCATGCCAACCAAACAAGAAGAGGGAATATCTCCAAATCAAGCTATATGAATATCTCTGTACTTTCAGGTTTGACCTCCTGTTTACAGCTACTCTAAAGAACCTTGCCTCCAGGCGCCTTGAAATGATACAACCCCGGGATGGAAGCACAGGCAATTTCCCAAATGCTGAAAAGGAATAAATATAGTTTCAAATGGCTGTATGCTTTTAGGTGCAGGTCACTATTTGCTCTCCATTCATTTCATTGGTGAAAGAAGCGAGATATATTTTCTTTTTGTGGCAACTTGATCCCACCTCGTTTGTGTTCAATCTGAAGTGACTGAACTTTAAGGCCTGGTCACAAAAGCTTTAAAAAAAAGTTTTTATTACAAATCAATTATTTTCAATGGAATTGATGCAATCAGTAGAAGTAGGTAGAAATCGGTGGTGAAGAAAATCATTTTTCATGTCGACATCAATTCACATCGTTGACCCACAGCACTGTCCTGACCTTTGGGGGAAGGGAGAGTCAGAGGAGTCCAAATGGAGGAAGCTATCGTAGCGTAGTCGCTGTATTACAGCATCCACTTTTATTTAACCCTCCTCTGCGAGAGTAGTAACATGTTTTGAATAAACCGTGTGAACTTGTCCTGTTAGCAAATGAGCTTACCGTACTTTCCGGACCATTCAGCGCACCTGTATATAAGCCGCACCCTCTGAACTGACGCGCAAAATGACTGATCGGAAGAATTTAGTGCGAGTGCGTTTGATTTACGGTGATTCGAACTGTTTCATTGGTCCACTGTGACCAGTTCGGTAATTTCATTGGTCTGGTGTGACGAGCCTAAATGTATTGGCGTGAAAAAAGTAACAGTTTATAGTCCGGAAATTACGGTACTTATCTGTTTTCCCAAAACTCTACCATCTCTGTCATCAGTGATGTACACGCGGGTCATGGGTGTTTCAGATCTCACAACGTCAGACTCCCTGACCGAGGTGTCCCAGCTGAAGTGGATCAGGCCTCAGCTTGTGCCCTCAAAGCATGGATATTCTGCTGGGGACCCTAAAAACTGCATGGAGCACTTTTGCTATGATTTATGTTTCTAAAGATATGTCACTCAAACACATTTCCATAAATACGGTTTGTGCCACCATTAATTACAACATGCATGTTCATCAGTTTAGTACATTTGTGGGTTGGTTCAGTTCAACGTTCAGCTATCAAGTTAAGTTTATTAAAAAGGTATTCTCTAAGTTTCTCCTTCTGTTCCTGACTTTGGACACCCTGTCATTCTTACCATTTTGTTCAGATTGCTGACTTTACTCAGAGATGGTGTTTTCTCTCCTACACTGACAGTCGCTTGATTCTTGATTCTGTATTCTTGCTAGTTTTTTATGCCTTTCTTAGATGTAGTGAATTCACAAAATGTTCATCTCATGTACTGCTGCATATTGTCCCTTTGATTTGATTTTATCTTTTATTTCTGGTCACAAGTGACCCGGGCATTTGATTCACATCACTCCTGTCCATGTTAAAGGAGGCAGGAGGATATCAGTGGTTTGATTACCATGACTGGGGCTGTAGTGCATGCATACAATTGAATGCATGTTTAGTTGCATATGAATGTCTGTGTATACAGTAGTGACTAAGAAAATGGGGGTGTGTGGGTGTCGGAATGCATCTGCACCTGTTTATATTGCTCCTATTCATCATAATGTCAATGCCACTGTGTGTGTGTGTGTGTGTGTGTGTGTGTGTGTGTGCATGTACTGAAAGGCTGAGCTGGTGTCTGCTCTGGATTAAATCATTAAACTCATCAACGGTGCAGATCCCATCTCCTAGCTCCAGAGAGAGAAATAAAGGACAGGTCACACATACCTTATAGAGGTTGGTGCACAGCTGTGTGTGTGTGTGTGTGTGTTTAAATGTGTGTGTGCACACAAGAGACCAACATGAAGAAACGACTGCTACTGTCGTTCTTTAAAAGTTGATAGAGAGTCTAAAAGAATGACCTCACAATGCTATCTAATTACTAAAGACTTAATTATCTCCTATTCTGCAGACTGTAAACAATTATTTGACTTGATTTACTTGACTGAGCTAAATCTTCGATTAAACATAGGGTCCCAATCCCTACCAGTCCTCCAACTTAACCCAACCTTCCAAAACTACCTGTAAGTGCATTACAGGAAGGCAGTCAGCTTTGGCTACAAACCCTAACTTGGCACTTTGATGAGTGTGTTAATGCTTGTATTTACCTTTGGTGTTGTTGCATTTGTAAGATTGAGTGACAGGTAATACCAGACACAATGCACATTAACAGAATTGATTGGACAATATCTACGCAGAACTTTCAATAAGGTGGTGTTCGTGAACATGTTGTTAGCTAACGTTAACTTACAGTGCTGAGGCAGTGATTTTGATCGGACAAAAAAAGCAATACAAAGATCTGACTGACATCTGACCAATGTTACGTTTAACAGCTGAGTAGTTGAGCAACTAGCTGTTTCACTTTACCTTAAACCAGGGGTCTCAAACTGCCGGCCCGCGGGCCATTTACGGCCCCCCCTCCCCCTCACACCGGCCCGCACCTGATGTAAAAAATATAATAAAATCCGGCCCGCAAAATAATTTTTTCATTAAATACTTTTGTTGTTGTTGTTTAATACAGATTTTAAGTAAACCTAATGATAATAATAAAAAAAAACATATAGTTTGGCACAACATGATAGAGGTCAAAGGTGCCTGCACATGCCCAGGCCGCTTTTGATCAGAATAGAGAAGGTTGTGGCGCTTTATTTGTAGTTTGGTTGCAGACAACAAAGATGTCTTTTTTCAAATCGAAAAGGAAAGTGGATGATGAACACAGACAGTTTCAAGAAAGATGGACATTGCAGTATTTTTTTGTGGAGTTCAATGCAAATGCTACCTGTCTGATATGTAAGGGAAAAGTCGCTGTTCTAAAAGAATATAATCTCAAGCGCCATTATTTGACTAAACACGGAGAACAGTATGAGAAGTACCAGGGAGATGAAAGGGAAAACGAGCCACGCAGCTACAGAGAGGGCTAACGTCTCA
>JAVQJD010008581.1:0-13314 GCA_036023655.1 Nannoperca australis | reverse complement strand
CATGCTATGGGGGTGTTTTTCAGCTGCAGGTTCACCTTCCAACAAGACAATGACCCTAAGCACACAGCTAAAATAACACAGGAGTGGCTTGGGAACAACTCTGACCATTCTTGACTGGCCCAGCCAGAGCCCTGACCTAAACCCAATTTAGCATCTCTGGAGAGACCTGAAAATGGCCGTCCACCAACGTTCACCATCCAACCTGACAGAACTGGAGAGGATCTGCAAGGAAGAATGGCAGAGGATCCCCAAATCCAGGTGTGAACAACTTGTTGCATCATTCCCAGAAAGACTCATGGCTGTACGAGCTCAAAAGGGTGCTTCTACTCAATACTGAGCAAAGGGTCTGAATACTTATGACCATGTGATGTTTGTTTTTCTTTTTTAATAAATTAGCAACAATTTTTTTTCAAGATGGCTGCAATAAAACAGAGTGAAAAATTTTAAGGGGTCTGAATACTTTCCGTACCCACTGTACTGGTCTTACAAATCAGCAGATCGGACTAAAGTAAGTTTGAAGTGAGAAAGTGCTGTTATTTAGGAAAGTAAAGAGACACAGCTGAAAGTATGTTTTCTTTTTCCCAGGAGAAGCCATGTCAAGTGGTTTCATTCAGCCAAAAAGCTTTTATCACTGATGATAACATTCAAAGCACTTTCCGGGAAGGTAAAGAATCTCAAACGCTCACTGCAGCTTGAAAGCCAAACGCAAAATGTCACTGATCAATCCACAGCTAGCGCTGGACCATCCCACTGAGCAGATCCTGTTATCAGACAGCAGATGTAGCGGGCATCTGTCAGCACATGTACAAACCAACTAGACAACAGGTCTCTCATCCAGCAGACATGAGCTGTTTTGTTTGAGTGCATCAGCCTCAGACTGGAAACCAGTAATTGAGGGCAGAGTGGTTCAGGGAATTGGGAAGAAAATGTTGTTTTGGAGAATTTACTACTGGCAGTGTTGGTGGGCGCAGTTTGGCAGTGGGAGGCGTATAAAACATTAATTTATATTCCCAGTGAATCCATTATTTATTATGTATCAAAATGATGATGCAAACATATCTACAAAGTTTTTTCTGCTATGTCCTCTGTGGCAACTGAGTATTACCAAATTGCTTAGCACAGAGCTAAAATAATAAATCATATTTAGCAGTGTAACAATGTATCTAATGTGCCCTCGCAGTAACCTCTGTAATACACTTTGCTCTGTAATACTTCACCAGTGTCTGCTGCTACCACACAGCTGCATTCAGCTACAGTACCAGCAGAAGTCAAATAGGTTGATTACTGCCAATTGTAATGACGACAGCAGCAAAGATGATATTGGCGGCCTGTCAGATGCAAGTCATAGGAGGCACATTCAGCTGCTATCTGCCATCAAGTTAGTTTGGGTGCACGTGTTTTTGGGACACAGCTGATGGTGAAGGAAAGATGTCTGATCTTTTTGTGCTCACAAGCCAAGGTGATGTACAAATTTGGTAAGAGACAGGCTTTTTGTGTGTCTGTCTCTGTTACAGAAGTGCATATGATATATGTGTGTGCACACGTGACTTGTATTTAGCACATGTGGATGTTGACTTTTTTCGGGGGATATGCAGCCATGCAAAATAATTACTTTATACTCCGTGCCAGGGAAGGATTTAATTAACTGTCCCCTGTCAGGGCAGATAATTAGTCAATAACACACACACACACACACACACACACACTATCTCTTTCATTAAACACAGAAAAAGTCAATATGTTTGTCATCCTAACACTAATGCTGAGACTAGAATGTACTAACAATTATTTGCTGTTGCAGGAACATAAAGTACAAGTCTTGAGTGACATGGCTCAATAGGCAATTACAGAGGAGTATTGAGAAAAGCTGCAGACAGACTCTGAGCATGGTGTGGGTTCTGTCTGCCTACAGAGAGAAGCTAATGTTGATTTTGTTTAAATTGCTTCATCAGGGTGGTAGTGCACTGTATGATCTGCTCAGCCTTATTTCAGAGCACAACAGTAATTATGTTTTCTTTTTTTTGGCAGGTTCAAGATTTGATCTACACACAGGGAAAGGTAAAAAAAATAAAATAATTTACTTTACAAATCTATTTGTTCTTTCCCTACCTCTCTTCTCTGCATGCGCAGGGAGGCGGGATGCTTCGCCGACATTAGAGTATATTTGCAGTTATGTGCGTTCAGGTTGTGTGGATGGATATGGAGGCATTATTGGGAAGATTTGCAGACCAGTTTGTCACTGCGCACTCACACATCATGTACATATGGATAGTTAATGCAGCCTGTTATCCTAATCATAGTGAACATTAAATGTGGATTAGGGGGTCTTATGGTATCAGTCATAATCACACACTGAAATACGCCAGCACATATGCACCTGCTGCTGCAAAACAGAATGCAACTAGTACATGCTCACGTCTTCACACAAATGCCATCTGAGAGACGGAGATGCTTGCTGAGCTTCATTTTTAGTTGATATATAGTAAGAGTCTTTCTGTAAAAGTCCCCATGCTGTGTGTGTGTAGCTTTGCATGTACTGTATATTTAGCTAATGACTCAACAGGATTTCTCTCCTAACTGATTTACTGACAGATTTGTTGAATAACATAACATCACAGTTTATATCTATCCTGAGATTTGATGTGTTTTTTATTTTTATTTTTTTATTTTTTATTGTGTTATTTTAGATGACAGTTATAGCCATTTTGGGTTTTGCCATCTAGGCAGCATTTGATCATCATGGTAATGGTGGACCCACAGCTCCTTTTGGTCTATTTCTGGCAGATGGAGTCTGCAACGGTTTATGTCTACGGCCTTCCCTCTGTAGATCCCAGAGTATTTTAGTCCAGAATAATCCCCACCATCTGCTGTCTCCTCTACTACGTTTTAGCGCTCAGTATCTCTCCCTCTATCCGTCACTCTAGTTTATTTCCTATTTCCTCTTCTCATTTTCTCTATATTTTACTGTGATCCCTCCCAGCTGCTCTTTTAATTGTGATTCTTCTCTTCCTCCTCCATTCAGGCTCTCAATTCAATCTCCATCACATTCCTTCTTCTTCCTCTACTCAATCCCAATCTGACTGCTCTTTCTTTCTCATGCCTCTTAATACCCTTCCTCTGTCCTCCCATCCACTTTTCCATGATTTCTTCCTCCTGACCTTCTCGTGCTTCCTTTTTAATACTTTCTTTACGTCTGTCTTGTTTTAAATCTCTGGATGTCTCTACGTGCTTTTCTCCTCAGTGTTTTTTCTGTTTATCTCTTCCTATGTCCACACACATACACGCCCACGCCAGCCACTCTCCACAGGCTGTCAAATCCTAATCTGGGCTTTATGAACACTGAACATACCCTCAGGTTTCCAATGTGAAAGTCCTAAAAATCGTTACATTTGAAATGTGCAATATTCCAGCAAAACCATTCCTCTGGATTGGGTTGCACCAACTACTCATAAATCCATTGCTAGGTTTGTGTGCTCTTAGCTAGTTTCAACTATATTGGGCTGCCCAATTCAAACTTACAGTAAGGAATGTATTGGCTGGTAATGTGTAAACATCTGTAGCACCATCCAATCAAAAGCAATCACCTAGGATAGGAAGTCAATGCAGCATCATGTAACATAACATCCCAATAATCCAAATGATACATTAAACTTCATCAAAAAATGATCTGTGTCATATAAGCCATTTTTGTGAAATGTAATTTAATATCTTCCCAGTTTATATAATCAAACAGCATTTCAGTCAAATGTCAGATAAGATATGATGATCATATTAATATATTTAACCTGTAACAATCTCTCTCTAAAGGACCTTATAGTATATTGTCATATACTGTGTGAGCAAGTTCTGTCTATTGTTTCTCCTAGCTGTGAATCACTTACACCTGCGAGTGGTGTAAATATAAAATAACTAAATATATATGTAAGAAATAATTTGTGTTATGTGTAAATCTACACTTACTAAACTCTTATGTTAAAACTTGGCTAACTTGGAGCTCACTAACTGCTCCTGCAACCGGCTCCAGGATAGCAAGGAACAACATTTGTGCCGGCCATGCTGCTGTGTTCTGTAAATGTAGAACACCTTAAACTGTTACAGGCTGCCAGCTCATTCATTCTGCTTCACAATACCTTGGTAAGGATTTAACAGTTTATAACACAGACTAACAATGAAACAGGGACTTATTGATCAGAGACACTGTTCCTCAACCAGGTCGATCACATTATCTTATTCTGTAGAATAAAGAATAAGAACAGAGTTTAGACAAAGGTGCTTGTGACTGAAATCCCAACTCTAAAATAAATCCCTGCTTGCTTGGAAAATCTCATTTGAAATATGGAAGGCTCTCATCTTCCTCTACCACTAAGGTGCCCAGGGATAAGGCTCTTGACTCTCTCAGCTGCTTGGCTGCAGTTGTTCTCTGGCAAATGGTACATGACTTCTGCAGAAATCCTCAAGTGTGTATGAATGCATCCCTTCTGTGCTCTGCCCTCATCTCTCAGAGTGATGCTCTAAGCGAGCTCTTTGTGAAATTAATGCGACTGAGAACACTGCAACAACACGTCACTTAGCGCAGAGACCCATGCATTTATGACATTGATGATCTTCAGAGAGAGAAATTCAGTGTGCTTTAATGTGAAGGGCAGAGTAGAAGGTTTTTTTTAGCCTTGATAAATTCAGATGCACTGTGTGTGTCCCTGAGGGATCTCACCACAACAGCAATGACAACTTTAACAACCAAAATACAGACAGGAATGACACCAGCACCTCTGTGACATGGTTGTCAGCCATGTACAGCACATCTCTGTCCCAGCACACAGCTGGATTAACAATAACTGAATGGATTAGTGTGTGTGTGTGTGTGTGTGTGTCTGTGTGTGTGTGAAAGTGAGACAGTCAGACAGAGACAGAATGATAAAACACAGTGGTGACTCCTGTGTCAAGTGGGTATTGGACAAAGCCGGATACCTTAAACAGATACTGATAATACCCCGAGATCATCATATTTTGGCTCAATTGCTAATGACATCACAAAACCATGCACTCCACATGTACATGCAAGCTCACACACACCCACAGAACTGACCAGATCATATCCTCATCATCTGACCAAAATCCATTAGCACTAGGAGTCACAACCTCATCCTTCCATCCACTCCTCTACCTAAATTCCTCTCTTATTTTTTCCCGGACATTAGGTCTCCTAAAGTGGGACATTTTCTCTCGCCAGCTTGTCTTCCATGACATGATCATACACAATGAGTATGATTAACAGTGAGATTAAGCATGTAGGTGCCCACAGCCCTGTGGGCACTCATGATGCAACTTTTTAAGTGGCAGCTAACAAGCCTGCCTCTCTCTTTCTGCCACTCATAATGACACATTTATCAGTTCCTGACATTTTACAGTCCTCTGAGAGCAGACAGAGAGCAGATAAAGACAACTTCAACCACAGCTTAAGCTAATACAGACATCATCTTGCTATTGCTTGTGCTCCTTAAAATGTTCTATTTGTCTTTTTGAAAGAACACCATAAACTCTGTGTGTGCGTTTTTTGTATGATTGCCAGCTGGGCCATTTATGCTAAAACCGCATGCCTCTCTGCTGCTTTGGATTGCTGTTAATAGCTACTTTTGCCATTTTCCTGAGTCCAATATTAAAATCCACCATGATGTCATTATTCTGCAGCTCTTTCATCCTCACTGCCTCAACATGTTTCTTGGATTACTGTATTTGAACATTGCGTAGTGCTCTAAGAATGTCAGTAATGAATATAAGGCATGCAATCTGCTTGACTATTCGAAACGCTCCTAATTGAAATGCTGAAAAGACAGCTCTGGCTAATCAGCTTAGAGATGTAGCCCACAGTTGACAGATAATAAAGAGGATCTTGGTGCTGAAGAGTCTATTACCAGCCATGTAATGAGAGTTCACATAATATGATCTGTGGACAATGGAAGGATAAGAAAGTTAGGAGGGAGAGGGTGGCAGGCATGGCGGAGTAAAAGGTTTGTGAGAGGTGGAAGAGATGGCTCCCATTGTTCAAAAAGAGCGTTAAAAAAAGAGAAACATCACATCAAAGGGGCTGAACACCTGCAAAATTGCAAGTTTGTAAAAATGAGTTTTAAGCAGAGATGTAAAGGGGGGTGACTAAACTAATGAGGTGAACTGATGCAGGATGCAAGAGTGAGTGTTGGTACATGAGTAAAAATATGTACAGAAAATGCTGGAGCCAAATCATGTAAGTCAAGTGAATCCAAAGGTTAATTGTAAAATCTAATCTAATGATACTGTACTGTCACTACAAGTCCTTATAACAGATAACATAGTTGGTCGTGGTGAAGTCAAAGGAAGATTTCATGTATGAGAAACCACTTGAACCGTGGTCTCCGATGTACATGTCCTCTCTAAAAGGTTTTTAATCACTACACTACTTTGGTAGGACAGCCATTCTCACAGCAAGTACAGGTCTGTTGCCAGGACATGCCATTTTCAGCATTTAGCCGTTGCTGTCATTTTTATGGTAAGGACAGCCTCAAAGGGGGATTTGTTATTTGTTGTGCTAAGGAGTTTGGCTGCAGACATTACAGTGTGAACAGACTTTACCTCTCATCCAGGATAACAGACAGTTGCAGTAATCAGCCGTAGAAAAGATACACGCAGGAATGACTTTCTCCAGTTTGGAGAACAACAAAAATAATATTTTTTTTTTCTTAAACCTAAATCTATTATAAGTTGACAAAAACATGGCTCAAAGAAAAGGCAAATATTTAAGTCAACAATTAACTCCAAAATGTACAATATCTACAATATCTTGTAGTTTTTTTCAATTTAGTGAATTATATGGGAAAGATGTCTCTCTCTAATTATTTCTGAAAGGCTTGAGAATTCAGCAGATGACAGCCCCAGTTTGACCTCCAATGTCAATAAACATGTCTTATATGATTCTAAATAATGGAACTCGTGGCTTTCCATACGTAGATAAATAAAATGACAGATACTGTATACTAATATTGGAGGAAGGATTGTTTGGTTGTCATGACATATATATATGTTACCATATTGCCCCATTTATTGATGGAACAAAGAATCTAACAAGTACAAGCTCCTCGCTTTCTAAATGCTGACTACTTGGTTTCCAGCAGTAAACACCTCAGATATGCTGCTCTGTGGAGTAGAATAATGCACCTTGTTTCTGACATGATGTATCTTGGGAAATCATGCTGCAGTGACTACTGTTAACATCACAGCACATCAACATTCAGCGATGGCTCCAGAGGAAGAATAAAATGCCTCAGGACGACTCTCCCCAGGCTGTCTGTCACTCATCTCACTCTCACTCCCTCTCATAGTCTTTCTGACCCTCCTACCTCGCCTTTCCACACACACATAAACACACGAGGTTTTTAAAGCCTCTATTTATGAGACAGACCGAGGTCAGGGGTGTACAGTGTGACACAGGACACACTAGCACCTTTCAAAGCAGCTTACTGTACTAAAAGAGGGAGAACCTTATAGTCGACAAGTAACCCTCACTCGTCTTACCTCGTGGTAAAGTTCATTTGGCAAATCTGTAGAATGTATTTTATAATATCCTAATCCTATTAAAGTTGAAAGCTGAAACTAACACCTCTTCGAATTAACAGTGCATGCCACTTAGTTATTGGAGGGTCTCAGTGTGAGCAGATGTCCAATTTAAACTAACCTGTCCTTGCACTGACTGTCCTCATAGCTGGCAGAACACAGGAGCTGCTAATGACATTATTTGCACACAGTTAGTGTACGAGATATCGTACGTCTTTAATTTTGTGAAATGTGCTAAATAAATATTATGGTGTTTGCAATCATCTAATTATATCCACCGGTAGTGAACTTAGATGAATACTTCAGCATTTGGGGAAATTTGTCTTTGGTTTTCTTGCCGACATCCGATCAGCTCAAAGACTGGAAACGATGAAACAGCTAGCCTGGCTCTGTCCAAAGGTAACAAAATTCATCTGCCAGCACTTCGAAAGCTGAGGCTACTACTTATTAACATGTTATATCTAGTATGAACAAAGACAGCAAGTGGTGGTTTTACCCGGGGGGTAATGTGTTGGACTGTTTCTTAATCTTTACTTGTAAGACTGCAACTTTTGTTTTTATACCTTACTTGTCTTTGTGCTGATTAAACCAAGAAAATATAACGTGTTACTTAGGGAGCTTTAGAGGTGCTAGTAGGTGGATTTTTGTTCTACTTTTAACAGGCTAGCTGTTGCCCCGTTTCCAGTCTTAATGCTTTACCTAAGATAAGCGGCTGCTGGCTGTAGCTTCATATTTATCTTATAGATGTGAGAGTGGTATTGATATTCTCACCTAACTCTAACCAAGTAAGCAAATATATATTTGAGTTTGACATTTTTAAAAATGTTCTGTTTTATTTGTTTTGCAATCTGTTCTGTTCTCTCATGAGGTGCCAAGAAAATAATGTATGTTAGCTCTCTCTGCTCTGTCCTCCAGCTAGGACTACTTTCTCTCTACATGTGTAAGGTGGGCAGATGCCAGCCACAGGAATGGAAGAAAAAGGGCACAGCTACACTCCCGCTGCTCATTACCTTCAACAACACTATCATTAATCATCACACCTTCAAGTATCTGAGACTTGCAGGATAAGTGTGAGTTGGGTTCAAAGGGTTGCGGCAATTTGGTATGGACTTGCTATTTTATAGGCCATGACAAAGTGACAACAGCCATGTGTTTGTTAACAAGGTCATTGATTGTGGTTCTATCTTACTGTCTGTTGAAACCCTTAATTTGTTGGCCCATAATGCAAATTTTTTTGCGCATACATATTTTTGTATAAGCTGCAGTCCAGGTCCAGGTCTTCTGTGCAGTATAAAAAACATAATCTGTATTTTTCATCACAAAAGTACGTTATAATGAGATTTGGGTCAATTTGGTCAGATGAGGGTGTTTTTTAAGGTTCACGTAGAGATATCTTTTCTAAACTGAGGTGGGGGAGACATTGTGGCTAAGGGTGAGGTCAGGCCCTGAGGCTCAGGCACTGGTTCCTGTCATGTGGCTAATTTAGAAAGTGTTGTGTCAGAGTAATAAGAGCTGAGAGGAAACTCCTGATACATCTAACACACACACACACACACTGCCTTCCCGCCTGCCTACCTAGCTGGCTGACTAACTACTGACACCACACACTTGACCCATTTGCCTCAATGGAACAATTATTTATTGTAAGGAAATGACAGAAAAAATGTATGTGGAAGGAGAGCAAAGTATGAGTGCTTTAAAAGGACAGACAGCAGAAGAGAAATATGGTGAGCTTGCAGAGGTGGGGTGGAAAGAGGGGAGTAAAAAGTTTGTCTTTGATTGACAGAGAGGGGAAGGCAAGGAGTGGAAGAGAGGGGGGAGGGAGGGAAGAGGAGGAGCAGCTGCCCTTGGATGTCTGTCTCTGAGGGCTCAACCAAGGGACATCTTTTAAGTTTCTCAGTGTTGACATTTGGACACCAAGAGGTGCAAAGATATGAAAACAGGATCCTGAAATAAAGCAGTACGTACAGTGGGATGGAGAATATTGTCCGACATCTGTCTCGTTCTGACAAAAAAAATACCCTTTAAATAGTGGATTTATGTTCCATGAAGGGGACGAAAAGTTATTTTTGGATCAGAGGTTTCATAAGCAAGATGGGTAAATTGTAATCTAAAGTTCTGACGGAGCCTCAACCTCTTTCTCCTTGCTTTTTACACTTGAATGGCAGAATTACATGGTCTGCTACAGGATGGGCTGAGGCCTATTCAAAACCGGTTATTGCATAATTTCAGAAATTATAGGGTTTTCTTATTGATTGACCTTTTGGAAATAAAATGGGTTTTTTTTGTGTGCCAGAAGCAGCGCCCTTCAGCCAGCAGAGCAAAATGATCCTTACCCCAACCACCTGGAGTGATTGTCATAATCACAGGGGCAACAATGAGGAATCTGCTGGAACACGTATTGATTTCTGCTCAGCCTGTGTTGTAGTTTTGGTACCCAGGTTGACGACTACATCACATGCGCTGGTGTTAACACTGTAGTGCCAGTGGGACACGTGGAAAAGACCTGCAGTCTATTCATCTTTTCCTGATTGGGTACTGCTTTGATTTCTTGTCCTTGCCACCTTCCATCTGCCTGTGTGGCAGTCTCTCATATATGCGAGGAGGACTGAAATCTAACATGCACACACAGCTCGCCGCCCCATTGATTATGAGGCTATTTGTTTTAGGCGGTGGTTAGGGCTATGTCGTGGTGCTCATGCATTATGCAGAAAATATTGCATTCTTCACAGCAGGAGAAAAGCAATAAACGTTCTGCTATCATCTGTTATTTTGTGAAAATGAAGGGATAGTAATGCGCCTGCCAAGCGCCCACCGATGGTTAACAATGTTTCCCCGTTATTGTTTTTTATAATAGCAGTTTTGGACATCATTGCAATCACTGCTGTTATGATTTTCTTGCACTTTTGCAGAGATGGCATGTTTCAGTGTAATTATCAAAGGCAGATATATAGATGAAATATTCCGTTTTAAATCATGCAACACATCCTTCTTGAAAAACTGAATTTTGAGGTAAGGTCTTTTTCATGTTACACATCCGCTTGCATGTCATATCTGAGCTCATTTGCTAGGGAAGAACTTATTACTCAGCATGGCAGCTATCTTGTTTCTAATTTTCTTTTTTTTTTAGGTGAAGGCCACTGGATATATTTTATTTACACAAATGTGAATTATTCAGGGGAAGTGTTTCTAGATGGAACTAGCTAGCTAACTGTCTACCGTCTATGAATGGTTGAGTTATTCTAATGATCCCCCCTCTCTCTCATAGTGCGTGCCTGCAGGCCTGTAGCTGCTCATCAGAGAGTTTCTGGACTGAGAGCGGGAGGATTCTCTCTCAGCAAAAACTTGCTGCTTTAGATAGAACTTGCACAGTGGGCCGAGATTCGGCCTCCCAAACCTCTCTGTAGTGTTTCAGTCGAAGGAGGGGAGGCATCAGCCGCTGTCAATTCCATCCCCACCTCCAAAGTCTCAAAAGTCAACTTGAAGAGCGAACAAATGTTGAGCAGTTGTGAGTGCATAGGGAGGGTCGAGCTTGCGCTTGTTACAGCCCAGTGCTCAAGGGACAGCATTTGTGCACTCAGAGCTGAAAACCTTTTCCTTTTCGCTCACGAAAACTGTTCTGTGATCGTGTCACGCACGCGCCTGTTTTTTATGTGCATTGGTTATGAGACTAATTAAACGCTCAAAGTTTGATGTGAGTACGAGCATGAACATCTTGATTCGTAGAACTTGTATTTGTGCCTTCATCCTTGTGTGTCCTGCTCCCTTTTCCATGCAAATCTGTTTCTTTCATCTTACCCACGCATCCCCATGTTTCATTCTGCCGCCGTTTGCTCCCATCTTTTTTTATCCTGCCTCATGTCTCACTCTACACTCCATCCTCCCCTTCATCTCTTTGCTCCACTCCTTCATCTCTGCATTGAAGTGACCACAAGGCAAACCTTATCAAACGGAGCATCATAAGGGCCCCAGCATGTTCCCAAGAGTGTTTTCTTGTGTGTGTGTGTGTGTGTGCGCGCTAGTGAACAAGGCATATTTGTCTCTGACTGATCTCTCTGGCAGGGAATCTAAACCTGCCAGAGCTGACAGGACATCTAAACAATATCCACTTCGGAAATATCTGACTCGAGGCAACAGTGGTGTTGCAGGTTGAGAGGAAATGAAATCTTTGCAGTGTAGGATGGGATTCAGTAGAAATCCTTTGAAACTAAAGTGTTAGATGTGTAGTTTTCCTTCCCCTTTTTTTTCTTGTAGTTGTTAGAGTGGAACAATTCATCTTGGACATCGGCCAGCTGCAACTGGGTCTCTGAAAACATCAGTCATCAGTCGCTCAGCACAGGCTCCCTCCTTTCTCCTCCCAACACACACTCACGCACACTCTCCCTCCTTATTCTCCTTTCTCCAAGCCTCCAAGATTCCCTCCTTACTTCCTCTGATCTTCCGAACATCAATCCCTCATTCCTCAAAGCAAAAACGAGGGGAAGGGAGATGACAAAAATGAGATGACAGATTACCTGCTATATATAGAGCCAGTCTTGTGCCGCTTCCCTTATTCATCTTATCCCGGTGGCCCCAAGACAGTGAATACACCTTTTGGTTTGCGACTGGCGATGCAAATAGGCCCTCTCACTTTTTGAAATTCAATAGCTCGAGCAGCTTGTTTTTGTAAATGACACTGAGCCTTGCGGTGAGGACGTGATAGCATGAGGGCAAACACATTCACAGATTCAGTGAGGTTGATTCGCAGATGTCCTTTCAGTGGGAGGGGATTGTTGTTGCAATGATAAACCCCACTTCTTTGTCTTCAATTTAAAAACACAACATGAACTTAATAGCTAAAAGATCCACGAATTAGCATTACTTTTAGCTTGGAGGATGCCACACTTTCCCTATGATAAAATAATGGCTTCATGCACGTTTGTTACACTTAATGCCCATGGACCCAGTAACATACTATCACCACAGTCCACAGTGTAATATCCTCTTTTCCCTTCTGTTCATTTCTCAGCTAAGTGTTCCTATAGACTGTGTCATAAAGCAGATTCATGCTCTTCTAGCCTCGGGTGACAATATTGTAAAGTATGGATTAGAACCACAGGCTACAGATAATCTCACTTTTTTTCTTTTTCTCTGTCATCCTCACACTTCTGTGCTCTCTTCACTACCTCACTTTTTCCTTTGTAAACACAATATAAAGATTTTTTTATCCAGGATCTAGCCCCTGCTTGGAAAATGTATCATTTGTATTACAAAACCAATACAGCTGGCCTTTATCTTCTTACCTCCATTGCATTATTATGCTCACATGTATTAAATTCTGTTTTATTTATATAGTGCCATAAAATATAATAACAAAGTTATCTCAGGGGACTTTTTTGTATAGAGCAGGTGAAGGCCAGCTCTTATATTTTCAAACACACCACAGTCCCACCATGAGCAGCACTAGGCGACAGTGGAAAGGAAACACTCCCTTTTAACAGGTAGAAACCTCGAGCAGAACCAGGCTCTAGGTGGGCGCTCATCTGCTTTGACCGGTTGGGTTGAAATGGAGGGAGGAGGGGGAGCAGGAGAGAGAGCAGGAGGAAAGAGAACATACAGTAGGACAGTACAATTCTACATAGATTATAGCAATACTAATAATAACAGCAATAACAGTAATAGCAGCAGCGGCTGTTGAGCTTGAACATGGGGGCAGCAGGTGCAACCATAGATCCAGACTCTACAGCTCGG